>PVJO010002759.1:0-37174 GCA_004026905.1 Hystrix cristata | reverse complement strand
ATTTAAATTAAGTCTTTATATATAACAGTGTTATACATTCGGATCATCCCCCACTGAAAATAAATGAAAACTAACATACATGCTTTTCACAGGAGAGCAGCTTCATTGTAATAGAGTAGTATTTGTAAAGTTGGGTGATAAAGTGTAAGTATTCTTTTGTAAGCATGCCTTTGCTGGAGTAATTTCAGAGGGATCACTCTTGTGATAAGAAAATTAAAAGCTAGGATGTGTTGAGTTCCAGATTTCAAATAAACTTACAAGTTGGGAAGTTACCACAGTAAATTTACTTAAACTATTCTGTGTTAGATTTCTTAAACTTTCAGTGCTTGGTTATATTCTTGGCAGTCCATGAGAAATTTTCGGCTTTGTTTTTGTTTCGATAAAGTCTAAAAAACTTAACTGCATTTTGATCACAGGGTGACCAGCTTGCGGCTAAGTCTTGCCGTAACATTTCATAACTTCCCACTTGTCTTTCTGTTTTCCATCATTAGGTATAATGTAAATGGGTGATGCATTTAATTTTTAAGCAGATTTTTCTCAAACCATTGTATGAACGAATTATCAGGGTCATCTGCAGTCTCAAAAAAATTATGTTTGCAGTGCCGGGAATTGAACCCAGGCCCTTGCACACACTAGGCAAGTTGCATTCTCAAATTTGAGAAATGCCAATATAGTTTCATTTCAAGACAGTTTTTAAAAAGGGCCTGGTAGGTGAAGAGAATTAAATTTTAAGATTTTTTTTTTGGGATAGGGTCTCAGTGTGTAGTTCAGGCTGGCCTTGAATTCACTATGTTGCCTGGGCTGGCCTCAAACTTGTGGCCATCCTCCTGTTTCAGCCTCCTGAGTGCTGGGATTACAGGTGTGTGCCATCATGCCCACCTTAAAATGTTTTATTTTTACAATGTTAATTTTTAACTAGAGAGGCAATATCATTTGGGAAAGGGGGGAGTAGAAGATTTAGAAGTGTAAAGTAACATACAGTTGTAGAAGCTCAGAGATTAAATTCATAACATCAGAGTTGTCACTTTGATTGTTCCGAATACTCTTCTCATGTGACTGGATCAACTCTTGATTTGAAGGAGAGGAGGTCGGACCATAAGGTTGATCTACTTTGTATCAAATGTTTCTGATGAAGTATCAGTTTATTTTCCTATGCTGTATTTGTGTATTACTTCCAAGTTATTTCTTTATAGATATTCTCCTACTTGGTGCTGGGTATTGGAGTTAAACAGTGATTAGGGTGATATTGGAGAAGTTCTTGGAACAAGCGGGCTTTTGCTTGGCTGGGATCATGGGAAGGGCTTTCAGACTTGGTAAGTGTGGAGATGCTCCTTGGAATGCAGTGTGGGGTTTGTGATGACAGGTGGGTTCAGCGCATATTCAGTAAGTGCTTGTTTGTTGAATGCGTGCTGTTAAGTAGGCCGTGGAGACAAACAGAGCAGTTAGGGAGGTTAGTATGTGTTAATGGGAGTGAAAACTGGGCACCAAATCTTGCTGGAGCTTGTAGATTATTATAAAGACTTTGGCTTTTGAGAGGGAAAGAGAGCGCACAATCTCTTCAGTTTGTGTAGGATGACTCTGGCAGTGTGTTGAGCATGGACAGTGTGGGTCAGGGTGGCAGCAGGTAGATCAGCCAGAGCTATTAGAGTAGCCCAGGTGAAGTGGGGCAGATCAATTAGGAGGCTGTTCCAATCAGGTGAGCTGTCTCCTTGGACCAGACAGTAACACTGGAGAAGTGAAAAGCCTTCAAACTGTACATGCATTTTAAAGACAGAGTAACAGATTGGATGTGAAGTGTTAAGAAAATGATAATGCTTAAGGTTTTTGGTTTGAGAAACCAGAAAAGTAGAGTTGCCATTAATTGAGATGGAGACTGAGAGCAAGTGGGGTATAGAAATTCATTTTTTGAAGTTAAATTTCTTTCATTTTAGATCATTATAAATTCACTTGCAGTTACAAAAAATAATATAGAGACCTGACTCAATCTTCCCCAATAGTTTTTTTTTTTTTGGTTCAGGGGGTCGAACTCAAGACCTTGTGCTTGCAAGGCAAGCATTCCACCATTTGAGCTAAGTTCCCAAGCCTATCTTCCCCAGTAGTAACATTTTGCAAAACTGTAGTACATTAGCACAGCTAGGATGCTGACATCAATACAGTCAAGACACAGGGCATTTCATGGTCACACCTGACTCTCTGAAGCTACCACCTCCTTTCCTGAACTTCTGGTAGCTACAAGTTTGTTTTCCATTTCTATAAATTTTTTGAGAGTCTCATACACATGGAATCATGCAGTGTGTCATCTTCGGGGTTGGGCTTTTTTTTTTAATCTTAGTGTTGCTCTCTGGAGATTCACCCAGGTTGTTAAATGTGTCATCACTTTGTTTCTTTTTATTGCTGAGTAGTAGTCCATGGCATAGATGTCCTCTACCTTCATTACTCCCCAGTCGAAGCATGTCAGGGTTGTGTCCAGCTTTAGGCTATTAAGAGTAAAGCTTCTGTAAACATTTGTGTTCAGTTTTCTGTATGAATAAGTTTTCATTTCTCTGGGATAAATGCCCAGGAGTGCAATTTCTGGGTGATGTGGTGGTTGTGTGTTTAGTTTTAAAAGAAACTGCCAAATCGTTTTCTGGAGTGGCTGTCTTGTTTCGCACTGTCACCAGCAACATGAGCGAGCCCTTTTCTGTGCGTCCTTCCCAACATTTGGTGTTGCCATTGTTTTATTTTAGCAGTTCTGATAAGTGTGTAGTGATACTCATCGTGGTTTTCATTTGCATTTCCCTAGTGGTTTATGATCTTTTCATGTGCTTATTTGCCATCTGTGTGTCGTCTTTGGTGAAATGTCTCTTTGTGTCTCTTCTCAGTGTTTTCACTGGATTGTTTGCTTTTCTAAAAATTTTTTTAATGTTTTTATTTTTTTAATTCTATTTTAATGGTACATTTTAGATATGCATAGTGATAACATTCATCATGGGGAATTTGTACCTGTACATGGAATATCTTGGTAATTCTTTTTTCTCCATTCCCCTCCCCTACCTTCAACCCCTTTTCAAAAAAATTTTTGAGTTTTGAGAATTCTTTATATTTTCTAGAAACAAGTCATTTATTGGATATAGTACTTAAGATACTTTTTTTTGCCCCTCTATATCTTGTTTTATCCTCATTGGACAGTCTTTCACAGAACAAAAGTTTTTAATTTTGAAGAAATCCAGGTAATCATTTTTTTTCCTTTTATATGTTATGTTTTTGGCATCAAGTCTAAGAAGTTTTTTCTTAGTCCTAAATTTCTTTTTATCTTATCCTTTTTTTCTTTCTATTTTTTTCCTACATCTTTTTCCTGAGGGTTTTATATTTTACATTTAGATATGTGATTTATTTTTAGTTATTTCTTGTGTGAGGTATAAGACTTAGGTCGAGGTTTATCTGGTCGTCTAATGTGGATTACACTGATTGATTTAAAAATATTGAACCAGTCTTAATGTATAATTTTTTTTGTGGGGATGGGGATCAAACCTAGGGCTTTATGCTTGGTAAGTCTATATTCTGCCACTGAGCTACAGTCCCAGCTTCTATAATTGTCTTATTGTAGTAGTCAGTTTTGTGTTACTATAGTGAAATACCTGAAGCAATTGTAAAGAAAAAGGGTTTACTCTGGCTCAGAGAGGTTCAAGTCTACGATCTTTGACTCCATGACTTTGGGCTTTTGGTGTGGGCAACACATCACAGTGGGAATGTGTGGTGGAGCAAACCACTGATACCAGCCAGGAAGCAGAGAGAGAGAGAAAGAGAGAGAGAGAGAGACAGAGACACATAAACACACACACACACACACACACACACACACACACACACACGGACAGATGGACACTAGGATCCCACAGAACCTGCCCACCTCCCAGAGGTTGCGAGGCCTCCCAGCAGTGCCACTCTAGGAACGAAGCCTTAACATGTGGGCCATTGGGAGCCATTCATCATTCCAAACTATAACATTTATAGTATTAGTATCTGTTTGCTAATATTTTGTTAAGGGTTTTGTTAAGGATGTGTATTTATGAGAGTGGTTGGTCTATAGCAGTGGTGGTGAACTGATGGCACACATGTCACTGTTTTCCTTTTAGACAAAAGATGTTAATGTATGAATTGTTTTTTTCTAAACTAACACCTCAGTATTCAGGTTTAATTGCAGTGTTGGCACTTTGCAATAAATAGGTCGATCTTGGGTCGTAGTTTGGTACTCTTATCTCTAAGGTTTGCCATCACTGGTGTGTAGTTTCCTTTTCTGTAGGGTCTTTGGTTTTGGCATTAGGGTAATAGTACTGGCCTGATAAGAAGAACTGGGAAGTGTTCTTTCTTCTTTTGTTCCCTGGAAGAGAGAGGGTAGAATTGGTATGAAGTCTTGTTTAAATGTTTGGTAGAATTCTCCAGTGAAACCATTTGGGGCTGGTGATTTATTTTGGGGGAATTTTAAAGTGAAACATTTTACTTCCTTAATACTTAGAGGGAGATTCAAATGGTGCATTTCATATTGGGTGAGCTGTGGGACTTTGTGTTTTCAAGAGATGTATCTGTTTCCTGTGTGTAGGGTTGTTCATGGTATTCTCTTATTTTCTATTTGATGTCTGCAGGGTTTGTAATGGTGTCCTGTTTAATCTCTGATGTTGATAATTTTTATCTTTTCTCTGTCCCTCGTGCTAGAGATCTTTTTTTTAACCTTTTCAAAGAACCAATTCTTCTATTCGATTTTCAGTATTTTCCTGGTTTTCAATTGCATTGATTTCTGCTTATTATTATATCTTTTCTGGCTTTGAATTAATTTTATTCCTTTCCTAGGTTCTGGAGATAGGAGTTACATGACTGGTTTGAGACATTCTCTGTTTTCTAATATATGTATCTAGTGGTATAAATGTCCCTCTCCTTAAACTAGTCATTATAGTTTAACATGTTGTATTTTCATTTGCATTTATCTCATTATATTCTTAAAATGACCCTTGAGGCTTCCTCTCTGACTCGTGGATTATTTAGAAGTATGTCGTTTTAAGCGTTTGCAGGTTTCCCTTTTTTATTGATCTGTTTTTGTCATTTTGTTTTGTGGTGTGTAGGATTGAACAGCAGGCCTTAGGCCTGTTAAGCACGCCCTCTGCCACTGAGTTCCAATATCTGATTTGATTGTAGTATTACAGAGAACAGACACTATAATTTTAGTTCTTTTGAATTTGTTGAAGTTTGCTTTATGGCCCATGATGTGGTATATTTTGTTGTATATTTTTGTGGGCTCTTGAAAAGAAAATGTATTTTGCCATTGTTAGATGTTCTGTGAGTGTCATTACATTGTGTTGCTGATTTTTTGGGGGGAGAGTTCTAATTCTGTCATTTGTTGAGACAGAGAGGTGTTGAAGTCTAAAACTAATTGAGAGTTGGTCTTTTGACTTCCCCCAGTGCTTCACATACTTTGCAGGTCTGTCGTTTGGCACATACTGTGTTTTCTAGGGGAGCAGTTGTTTCTTTTATTGCGTAATACTCGTCTCTGGTATTTTCTTCACTCTGAAGTCTACTTTATTGGATATTAAACAGTCACTTCTGCTTTCCCTCGGCCGGTGCTTGCGTGACACATCATTTCCCACCCTTTCCTTTTGACTTATTTGTGGTTGTGTTTGAAATGTGCTTCTTGCAGACGGCCAAATGTGGTGGGCGCTGCGCTCTCTTTCTGTTGATTGTGTGTGCAGTCTGCTTGTATTTATTTTGTGATTATTGATATAGTAGGGCTTAAATTTGACATTTTGTTCTTTGTCTTTAGTTTTCTGAATTTATTTATGATATGTTTTGGTGTGGGTCTCTTTGGATTTATGCTTTTAGGGCTTCTTTAAACTTCTTGAATCTTTACATTCATTTTTCCTGCCAAATTGGGGAACTTCTCAGCCATTATTCTTTAATTTTTCAGTCACACTGTTTTTCGTTCTAATGTAATGAATTTTAGTTGTTCTCTTTCATTTTGTTTTTGTGCCTCAGGCTCTGTTCATCTCCCCTCCCCCAGTCGTGTTTCAACTGGGTAATTATTATTTCTTCTCCCCTTTTCCTTCTCATTCTTCTCTCCTTCCCTTCTGTTTTCCCCTCCCCTCCCCCTTCCTCCCTCCCCCCTTTTCCATTACTGTAGCACAGAGCTAAGATTACAAAGAATTTACAGAGAGAAAGGGTTATTTTGACTTACAGTTTAGAGGTTTGGGTCCGTGATTGACTGTCCCTGTTGCTTTGGGCTGATGGTAGCACATCTTGGTGGAGTGCAGAACTGCTCAGTTCACAGCCAGGAAGCAGTGAGAAAGGGGGCGGGAGGGAGAGAGAAGGGGACAAGGGCCCCTGAAGGGCATTTCCCCCCCACCTGAGACCTCCCATGAGGTCCCACCTTTAAGATTTTTCCCACCTCTCAGCAGGTAGCACCAAGCCTAGAGATCAAACCTTTAACACACCAGCCTTTGGGGTTCATTCTGATCCTAAGTGCAGCACCGGTGAAGTCACCACCATGTCATCTTTCCAGTCCTGAGGTTTTTAAAAACTGTTCTGCCTTATTCTCACTATCTTTCAGAGTCTTCTTATGTTATATATAATCATATCAAATTTTTGGTAGGGAGAGATAGGGAAAAGTACCTTTGTCTCTCTGAGAATTCATTTGAACATGTTCATTTGAATGTCAGACATGCGAGAGACGTCAGATAGACAGTTGTTCTCTTCTGATGGCCTCGTTGTTCTCAGAGGCTCGGAGGTGATGGTATCAGCTGAATGTGAGGATAGCAGAGATGGTGTTGGAAGCTTGAGTTTTCCTGCGAGAGGAGGAGGGTAAATGCACTAGGAAAATGCAGTATAATTGCTAACAGCTTTAAACATAGGCATGGAATTTCAGATGAAGTGAAAACAGTGGTATGGTGGTGTATTTATTTCCAGCTGTGTTCAGCTGCCTGGTGCAGATGGGGACTACTGTCGGGGAGCTTTAACTAGGGCTGGACAGAACCTCACCAAATGAGTGGGACAAATGAGTGAGAAAGAAGGAATTGAGTGTGGATGTAAGAGAAGGAGTATATGTCTGAGCACAGAGTCGAGGCATGACAGAGACAAGAGAGTGTCATCGGCAGGGTTTGGCAGTGGTCGCGGGGCTGAGAAGGTGGGGGGTTCTAGGTCTTGATGGACGGAGAATACCAGTGAGTGAAGTAGAAGGAGAAGAGATCATGTTAGCAAGTAGAGTGCATGGGACTGAGATTGTGGGAGAGTTGTGACAATGGTAAATGACCCTGGGAGAGACACGCCAAGGTCGGTGGGGAGGGATGGGCAGGATTTTGAAATGGAGACAGGATTGCTTGTCCTTGCTGTGGTGAACTCTACAGCCAGGAGCTAAAATCATTAAGAATTAGAGGATGTGACTTTGGAGGTGGCAGAGATGAGGGTTAGTGGGTGATAGTGACTCTTTGTGGAGAAGACTGAGACTAGTCTGGAGGGCAGTGAGGAGGAAGGAGCCCTTCTCCCCCAGACTCTGTAATGGCCCGTGCTGGAGGAAAGTTGAAAACGCTGCAGGGCAAAGGAGCTTTAAGGGGGAATCGGGTCTGAGCTATATCAAGAGTGTGAAGGTGAAAGAAGAGATGTGCTGAGGACCTGAATTCTTAGAGTGCACCGGGAGGGATTTCTCTGTGACTATTCCCTCTTCTATCCATGTGTGTCCTTTATTTTAATTTTAATTTAATTTAATTTTTTTTTGTGGTGCTGGGGATCGAACTCAGGGCCTTCTGCTTGCAAGGCAAGCACTGTAACCACTGAGCTAAATCCCCAGCCCCATGTATGTCCTTTAGAGAGACCTTATTATCCAGAAAGTCAGGCATAGAAAACTGGTTCTGTTAAAAATCAAGGCTGGTTAGTTGTCTTCTAGTTATTTTAATTTTATTTGAAAACATGTTCTTCTATACTTTGGGATGAAAATTAAATTTATCAGAGAAAGCAGTGTGTAGGTTCCTGAATTGTAACTAAACTGAAGTGATAAATATAAAATTCTTTTTAGAAATCCTTACTGTTGCCTGGCATAGTGGTGCCCTCAATCTTAGTACTCTTAGGAGGCTGAGGCAGGAGTATCGCTGGGTGTTGAAGGTTAGCCTGGGCTACACAGTGAGTTCAAGGCCAGACTGAACTATATAGTCAGATCCTGTCTCAAAAAACAACCAAAAAAAGGGGTTGGAAATCTAGCTCAGTGGTAGATTACTTGCCCAGCAAGCAGAAGGCCCTGAGTTCAATATCCAGCTCCCCCCCACCAAAAACAAAAAATAAATCCTTTACTAGTCTTCTGAATAATGTACTGTATTGTACGTCCTTTTTATTTTTCTTTTCTTCCAGTTAAAAATTTCAAGGAACCCAGCTATTGAGAATGTTTTAAGAGAGTTTGCTGATTTATTATCTTTATATTAATTTTTACTTTTTTTTTTCTGGTGTAGGGCATTGTACCCAGGGCCTCATACATGTTAGAAAGGCTCTTTCCCACTGAGCTACACCCCAGCCCTACTTTTTCTTTTCTTTTCTTTGAGACAGAGTCTCACTGTGTAGTTCAGGCTGGCCTTGAACTCACTATGTAGCCCAGGCTGGCCTCGGACTCTAGGCAGTCCTCCTGCCTTGGCCTCCCTTCCCTCCTGAGTGCTGGGGTTGCAGGTGTGTGCTACCATGCCCAGCTCCTTTTTCTGTATGAATAGATGTCAGTTTTGATGTATGTGTATTCACATAAAGAATTGTCTGTGTATGCACACATCCAATTATGAAAGCCTTGATATGACTTGGTTTAATCTGTTTAGTTGGTGCTGGGGATCAAACTCAGCGCCTTGCGCTTGCTAGGCAAACACTCTACCACTCGAGCTAAATCCCCAACCCCAAAGTAAATATTCTTTTTAGCTTGGTGGAGATAAGACTGGAGATTTCAGGGGAATGTCTTTATTCATTTATTTCAGGTGTATCAGAGATAAGTCTCTCAAATCAAACTGCACGCACCCCAGATGCTTCTATTTCGAACATGAATGCTTTGAAACATGAAAACCAAACCACACCTTCCATTTCCCAAGTCACTACCACGCTCTCTCCCCTGACTAGCACTGAGAAAAGCAGAGGAGCGTCGCTAGCCCCCCATCCCTCTCCCACCGCTTCTCTGCTGCAAGAGGAAACTGATAACAATGAAGACCCGAGCCTGGAGGAGGAGGAGGACCTTCTGTCACCGAATAGTTCTCCATCCACAGCTAGAGACACTCTGGACAATGGGGATTATGGAGAACCAGACTACGACTGGACCACTAGCCCCAGGGATGAGGGGTCAGATGAGACTTTGGAAGAAAACAGGGGTTATGTGGAAATCGAACAGTCAGTGAAATCGTTTAAGGCTCCATCCTCAAATATAGAAGAGGAAGACAGCCATTTCTTTTTTCATCTCATTATTTTTGCTTTTTGTATTGCTGTTGTTTATGTTATGTATCACAACAAAAGGAAGGTAAGTTTGGGAGTTTTCAGTTCCTCTAGTTGCACTGTATTATCTTAGTCGCATATGTTATCAGTTCTTTTTGATTCCTGGGGCTCATGCCTGAGTAGGAAAGTGCTCTACCACTGAACTCCATCACCAGCCCTTTTTATTTTTTGATTTTGAGACAGGATCGCTCTTAGTCGCCCAAGCTGACCTTGAAGTTAGCATCCATCTGTCTCAGGCTTCCGAGTAGCTGGCATTACTGGCATGTGCTACCATGACTGGCCCTTACAGATTTTTTTTAGTCAAGTTTAAAGTGATGGTAAAATACCAAGATGCCTAATCTTTTTTTTGCTGTTGTTGTTTGGTGGTACTGAGGATTGACCCCAGAGGCTTCACCCTGAGCTGTATCCCCAGGCCTTTTTTGGGGGTGAGGGGAACAGGGTCTTACTAAGTCGCTCAGTTGCTCTGGCTGGGTTTGAATTTAAGGATCCTCCTCCTTGGCCCTCCAGAGTGCTGGGATTATAGGTGTGTGCCACCAGAAAGATTACATGTTTATTTTAGAAAATTCGGAAAACATAATAAAAGTTTAAAAAAGAAAATTTAAGGTACTAGCAACAGACCATTGTTATCTTTTTAGTATATTTCTGTTCTATAAGTAAATATAAAATTCATGCATATATGTGTATAATTTTTAAATGAATGTTATATAGAGTTTTATATAACATCGTGAGCGTTTACTATTAGAACATTAATATTCTTTTTTTTTTTTTTTTTGGAAATAGGGTCTTGCTATGTAGTCCAGGCTGGCTTTGAACTCACTAAGTAGCCCAGGCTGGCCTTGAGCTCGCAGTGATCTTTCTGCCTCAATTTCTTGAGTCCTGGGATTACAGGCATGCACCACTATACCTGGTGATAACATTAATATTCTTTAAAAACATGATTTAATAGCTGCATGGTTTCCTATTGGACATTTAGATGATTTCCAGTTTTTGACTCAGAAAATGTTCTGAACATTTCTATGTTGGAATCAGTTTGCTGGGCTACATAAGGCCAAGGAGGCATAGTCTGCTGGGTCATTTGTTGTGAGAGTTCGTCTCTGTCCCATGTAGCCCCACAGCCAGATGGTTAAGCCTTTCAGAGTACCTACAGGGAGATCAAGTACACCATTTTCTCTTTAATACTTAAGGAAATCTTGCCAGGCATGGTGGTGCATGTTGTATAATCCTAGCACTTGCGGAGCTGAGGCAGGAGGATCGGAGGCCAGCTGGAAATACATAGCAAGACCCTGTCCCAAAAAACAGAACAAAAAAAAGGAAATCTTAGTTCTTGGCTTTATTGGAACTTGCCTTGTGATTCCATATAAACCATGTTCTTAGAGGTTTTGATTTTTTTTTTAACTCGCGAAATGGCAAAATGGACCAGTTTTTTTCAAAATGCCTTAGAGCTTTGAGAATCGGCGAACCCATTTATATAATATAGGAGACAAATAAGCCCTTTGGGTTTTTGGTCGTTACTGATCTCTCCCTAGCTCTGTAAGTATTGGAGGTGGATAGAATTTTGAATGCTAATGCTGCTGTATCCCAGTGTTTGCTGTCGGGCTGTCTCCAGGATGCACTCCTGAGGGCCTCATGAGACGAGCAGGCTCAGGCTTTGTGGACTGTGTGCAGGAATCAGGCTTTAGTGAAGGCTCCTATGTGTGTTGACATTTTGAGAAGCGCTGTCTGGGCCTGTTTACTAGTTAGAAAGCAAAATAGCCTTTTGTTGTTGGTGATATATAACATTTGTGTTTGGGAACCCAGGAGAAAGATATTTTGCTTGTTATAAAAACATTTGCCATATCCCGTTCTCTTTTGCATGTCTAATTAATTTTGTTTTATTCCAGATTTTCCTCCTAGTTCAAAGCAGAAAGTGGCGCGATGGCCTTTGTTCTAAAACAGTGGAATACCATCGTCTAGACCAGAACGTTAACGAGGCTATGCCTTCTCTGAAGATTACCAATGATTATATTTTTTAAAGCACTGTGATTTGAGTTTGCTTATTATGTAATTTTGTTTGCTTGACTTTTTATATGATATTGTGCAGGTGTTTGCCATAGCAATTGGTACTTAAATGAGAGCTGAATGTCTCTTTTGCCTTGGTGCTTTGGAAATTAAATGTCACAAACAGGGGTATATAATTTTTTATCTACACTTTTAGAGCTGATTCAACCACGTGTCCCAAGTATAAGTTAAGCATTACCTTATATTTATACTGTTAGTTTTTATTATTTTCCATTTCTTGTACCACTTCTGGAAGTTATACTACTTGTAAAAGATCCCAAACTTGTAACTAAATTCTAACATATCTAGTACCACTTTCTCAGATTCACTCTCTGCCATCCAAATTCTAATTTTTTTAAAAAAAATTTTATTTTAGTGGTACATTTTAGATATACATAATAATGTCATAGGACGTTTGTACCTGTACATGATGTATCTTGTTTGTACTTTTTTCTCCTTCCCCTCCCCTCCCTTCAACCCCTTCTCCTCCTTATTTACAAAAGCTTTGTTTCCATTTTTTTTTCCATTATCTTTTTTTCCTTGTCCCTCTCTCCCTTTCCCCCTACCCCCTCCATTGTTCCCCTTCCCACTTGAACAATTTCTTCCCTTTCCCCAATATATATTGTACATTTTGGTCCTTATTTACCCTTTTTGTTTCTTTCACCTGCGAAACAATGCGGTATTTAAACACGTGTGTCTGATTTATTTCACTTTAGAGAATGGTCTCAAGGTGCATCCACTTATCTAGTAATGGTTCAAGCACTTCATTAGGGCAGAGTAGTAGTACTCCATTGTATAGAAAAACCACATCTTGCTGGGGATGTAAGCTCAGTGGTTACAGTGCTTGCTTAGCAAGCACAAAGCCCTGAGTTCGATTCCCAGAACCAAAAAAAAAACAAAAACAAAAAACTACATCTTTATCCATTCATCAATTGGTGTTCAGTAAATGCTAACTTTTTAATATACATTTCTGTGCAGTCACCAACTGTAATGTACAAGGATATGTGTGATAATGCTTTACATTTAAGTAACATTTTGTTCTGTCAAGAAAACTCTTTGAGTATTTTTAGGCAACTGAAACACAATTTAAGATAATGGTATTGGTCAGTTTTTTTTTTTGTTTGTTTGTTTTTTTGGGGGGTACTGGGGCTCGAACTCCGGGCTTTGTGCTTGCTAGGCAAGCACTCTAACCATTGAGCTAAATCCTCAGCCCAGTACTGGTCAATTTGACCACAGTTTTAGGTAACACATTAAGTGCATCTAGAAATTATGGCAAAAAAAGATTGCAGTTTGCAGTGAACATATGTTATAGAGACACCATTGTTTGGTTTGAATTGCTGAATTAAGTTTAGAGATAGAAAGTAGAAACTATGGTAAAATGTTAAACACACAAACAGTTACTTAGCACTTGAGGGCTGGGGATTAAGTTCAGTGGTTAGAGTGCTTGCCTTGCAAGCACAAGGCCCTGAGTTCAAGCCCCACCACCAAAAAAAAAAAACAAACCCAGAAACAAAAGGAAAAAAAAAACCAAAAAGCAATTGAATGTAGCACAGTTTCCTCCAAGTTTTCAACAGTGGGCGGCAGTTAAAATTATTAACAGCTTTGTTCATTTTGTTTTTCATTGCAAAATAAGTTTGAATAGATCTTAGGGGCCATTATCACTTGAATAAGATTGTATCTAGGTCTTTGGAGTTGAAATTCTACCTGAATGACATCGGTTGTATACATAAAGGATATATGTACAATGACCTTCCCCCTCCTGGATGCATTATATTTTCTTCTTTGTTTTTTACAGCAACTGGAAATTACTGTATTTTATGTTAGCCTGTCTTTCTGTCATAGAGAGTTGCTCAATATGTATGTAGGTGATTCCGCGATTGACTTTCAGGTGTCACTACAACTTTGTAGGGGCCATGACCTCGACTGTTGTATGTTAAACAAAGCCCGGGTAAGCTGGTGGGTGTGAGGCTGTGTGGAGATAGGACAAGTGTTGCCGGCCTCTTTCGTCTTGGGTCCACGGTCACTGCACTGAAGAGGAAGGGAGCACAAGAAAATACACCTGAACTGTTTTATTGCAGTCATTTTTTCATATCTGAAATTGTATTATTTAATATTTTGAATAAGATTTTAAAAAATAAATGGCAAAGATGTAAATCCATGCTTTTAAGGCGTGATTCATTTCAGTAGCAGCATTTGGTGTTAGTGGAGGAGAGCGCCGTGTCTGGGTGGAAATGGGCCTATTTTACCATTGTCCTTAGCTGCAAAACTCTGCCTGTAGGAATGTCGCTCAACACTCGTAAATCCTACTTTCAGTCCCGTTTACTACTGGGTGCTGATGTTTACAGAGACTCTCCTGGAGTAGGATGGTGAAGAGAAGCAGAGCAGCAGATCCGTGAGCTCCTTCTAGCCTGCCGGTCTCCCCGTTGTCTGGATGCCTGGTCTTCCTGCCCGGGAGGTCGTGCCTCTCAGTGGGCGTGGGGCTGTTGGGTGCGTCTCAGTGGCATAGGCTTGACTTGGGGAGCGTCAGAGTGCTGCTGGCGTGTGGCGGAGGTCCCTGAGCCGCCGGATGAGGACCTTGAGGGCCCTTCTTTGGTCCTCACACGTATCTTCTTCATGCGTGTGAGATCTGCTCCCATCTCACACTCCTCTGGATGGACCAGGAGCTGCTGCCCAGAGGCTGGTATTAACAGTGCAGTAAGTTGCCCTTCAGCTCCTGTCTCTGTGTCTTGGTTGAAGAAGAGCGTGTTAAGGTTTGTACGGCACACAGAAACAGACATTTGGAAATTGTGTAGGCTGGCAGGCACTTCTTGATTAGGGCTTTTTGATTGTTTTTCCCCCAGTGCTGGGATGGAGTCCACGTCTTGTGTCTGCTGCGCAGGAGCTCTACCACCGGGCTACATCCACAGCTGTGGAGTGTCTCGATTTTAGACGTGAACTCGTGTGGATGTGCGTAAAATCTTTTGTGGAACGTATTCTGTCCTACAGAGTGAGCTTCTAGAGAATAGGAACGGGAGGAGTCAGGAGGCTAGCTCCTGCCTCGCGCTGTGCCTGGCGCCTACTAAAGTGTTACTTAATGAGTTGTTTGGGAAATGAGAAAATCACCTCCAGCTCTGCACAGATCACTACTAATGTCCTGGACACAGCTGCATGTAGGGCACGAGAGCCAGGATGGGTGGTGTTTGTCATTACCCGCACGTCTGCCTTTCTTCATGAAGCTAAAGCCTGTGCGATGGGAGACGTCACCCTCCCCCTGAAATGCCAGTTTCTGGTCAGAGCAACTGCTGCCTGTTGAGGTAAGAAGGGTCACGAGGGCATGGCTGCCTGAGTTCCAGGTCTGCCCATGTGTGGGGGCTGGAAAGAGCTAACCACCCTTCCACCTTCTCAACCTTGTTGGTGCTGCAGCAGTTTGCCCCTCTCCGGGTTCTGCAGGAGGCTGTCCTCGGGTGGCCCAGGTGTGTTTGCAGGAGCAGGAAAGGCTGTCCTGAGGTCTGAGATTGGTCTGGCTAACTCAACACACCTCATCCAGAATGTGCTGGACCAGTCTTCGAGTAGTAATGGGATTCTGTTCATTTTTGTGTTCACCTGAACAGTAAGGAAGTTGGCAGAAGAGATGCTGGGAATTAAATGAGGGCCCTTTTCGACTCCCATTTCAGCAGCCTTCTGTGGCAGCAGCCTCTTCTCTGGGCTGCTTGAATTAGGCTGTGGATCTGACTTGGGGCAAGCACTGATTCCTACCCCATGAGATACAAGCCCGTCTCCTAGCTCCTTAAATAGTCCTCTTTTCTATCACAAATGAATGTCTAAAAGTCCTCCGCTCCTTCTTAGGAAACCTTTATCTCTCGGTCACTAAACATCCCTGCTTTGAAACCCTGAACTTCTTTCAGAACCCCCAAAGTGCCCAGAGGTGCCACCTCCCGGGAATCTTTCTTTCCTGGATGCTGGGTGGCCTTCTCGTAGGTCCTCTCGGCTGGGCATGTGGATGGACCGCACCCACTGGAAACTCTGCTAGGGCAGACTGCGCCTCGCAGTGGGTGGAGCTGGGGGCCTAGTTCTGGGTGTAGTCTCTCCCCAGGCTATTTTGCAGCCTCTAGCAAGAGCCTAAAAACATTTGCGGCTTGTTTTTGAGAGTGAGGAATGTCCTGGGCCTTGCTGCGGACACAGAGATCGGAGTTTGAAACAGCGGAAGCGGCTAGAAACTGGGAGGTAGGGTGCTGGCGAGAATAAAGCTGTGCAGACAGGAGGCCCGCAGGTCAAAGCAGGTGCTCTGTAAATCCGTGGCCTTCTGAAGGGTGGGCTGTCCACAGTGGGATCAGGTGGGGTCCTGGTGTTACAGACCTGTCCCCAAAAGCCTTGTGTGTTCAGACGTGAACTTTTGGGTCAAGTCATGGGCACTGGTGTCACCCACCAGTGGCTGATTCCATTGATGAGTTGAGAGCGGAGAGTGGTCGTGTGAGCAGGCCGCACTGTAGGAAGTCGGTCCCTGGGGCGTGGCCTGGAATGGTGTGTTCTTGTTCAGCCCCCTTCTCTCTGGCTCTTCCTTGCTTTTTCTGCGTCCTGGCAGCTATGAGGTGAGCAGCTTTCCTTCACGCCCTCTGTCCTGCTGTCTCTCTTTTGGAGTCAGTTGATCATGGACTGAAACTGAGCCACAGCGAACCTCTGGCCTTTCAATGGTACGTGTCAGTATTTTGTCCCAGCGACACAAAGGTGACTGGCGCACTGGGCTGTTCCGCAGCTCCCTCGTCCTCCTGGCGGCCTCGGTGGGTAGCGGGGTTCTGGCAAGGAGCAAGGGGTGGTTTTGTTTTTAGGCCCCTGAGCCTCACTCTGGAGCACAGACATTGTTGGCCAGGTCAAACATTTCAGGGATCTGTGTGTTCTTTGGGTGAATCTACGTCCCTCAAAGAATGTCTTGATGTTTTCTCTGAAAAGTCAGCTTCTGTCGAACGGACGTCTCTGAAAGTTCTGATGGTTCTGAAACTCCAGAGATTCCCCAGGCTTCCAGACAGCCTTTCTGGACGTCCTTTGGGTAGGCAGAGGAAGACAGCCAGTGCCTCGGGGAGCCACCAGAAATCGGCTGTGACCTAAGATGGTTATAAGGTCGCCTCCTCCTCTCAGTAGAGCTGGTGTGAATGCAGCCCAGTGAAGGAAACAGTTTTATTCGTCTGCTTGGTTGCACAAAACATGGAAATCATTTGATAATACTCTGCTCACCAGGTAGGGAGGGGAGGCTCCAGAGTCCTGCTTTAGATTCTTTTGGGATGCCTAGAAGGGGAGGAGGGGCAGAGGCAGGGGAGAAGGCAGGCTTCATAAGTACTTCTAATTCGAGAAAAAAGCCATAGTTCTCGGCTGTGTCCAGTTCATGCCCCCGTGCCCCTTGCCGCCGGGAGGGAAGGTGGGGCACGGTAGGTGCTGAGATCCCCCTGAGTTCCCCCCACCACGGTGCCTTGTCGCCCCAGGGGGGCAAGGGTACCCCGTCTGGTGTGGTCTTGGGTGTGGGTTCAGGAGTTCGCCCAGATGGTCGTGTGGTGATCAGGGTCCTGGTCCTTGGTGGTTTCCTATGCAGATGATGGATTCTTGGTGGCATTACAGGGGAGGTTTTTTGTTTTTTGGTGCTGGGGATTGTGCTTGCTAGGCAAGTGCTCCACCACTTGAGCTAAATCCCCAACCCGCAGGGGAGGTGTTTCGAGCTGTGGCTTTAGTCACTAATATCATTTCTTGCATGTCTCAAAGTTTGTTACTGGGGATGTAGGAGTGCTTGTAAAAGAGACACTCGGTTGGCGGATTGAAGATGTGAGCACTGACATTCTGTGGAAAGTTTCAGGTTGGAGACTACTGAATTTTCACCCTAGTCCAGCAGCTCTGCTGCTCATGTAATGAGAGAAGACCCTATTGGGAAAGTCCAGAGCTGGTGGAGCAGGGCTCACCTGGGCCCCTCGCTGGCCTTGCTCACACCCGCGCGCTCGCCCTCGGCTTGAGGTGCTCTGGTGTGGGCTCTGCCGTCACCCTCCAGTGGGTCCCAGAATGTCATAGGAACCTGCACAGGGACACACGCAGGTGGGAGCACGTAGGCAGCAGCCCAGAGGTCTAGCCTGCCGTGGTGGTGTCCAGAATCTGCTATGTTCGATTCTGCTTGTATGCAAAGAACCAGTAAATGGGGCGGGGGGAGATGAGGAGGAGGAAGAGGGGCAGGAGGAGGCGGGCGGCGGGGAGGAGGAGGGGCAGGTTTTATGTAACAGCAGCCTGGCATGTTGGAAGATGGTGGGCCAGGGCCTGAGTTCACCTTGCCTGGCACGGAGGAAAGTTTACATAGTGTCTTGTGCAGGAAAGTGACCTAGTTTCATGCGGCACTCATCAGTGACTGGCAAGGTCAAGGGGAATCCTGGGCCAGTTGTATGTCCGGGCTACAGCTCATCGCTGCTGCTTTAAATCCCAGAGACCCGTGTCACTCGTGTGACATTTGTGACCTTGGGCAAGTGTCCCCACATCCCTGACCCTCAGCTTACTCTTGAAGTGTGTCGATTTTGGTCTCAGAGGTGGGGAGGAGCCCTGTTCAGCTTTAGGTCCTGAGCACCCCTGGCAGTGTGTGCACGAAGGAGGTGGCCGGGAAGAAGAGGCACACGAGGACATGTTTTGCAGTTTCCTATAGTTCAAGTATAGGACCTGTTGATGGATAAAATTTGGTCTCCAAATCCACCCTCCGCTGAAGGTGTGGCGGAAGGGACCACGATTCCTCACCTGCGTCTCCACCCTATTCCAAGTGACCGACACACTTTTCTCCTCCCGTGCTGTGGGCCAACCACGCTGCCTGCCCTGGATCTTCCTGTTAGTTTTGGGGTCTCCCCTTTGTTCTTTTGCGGTTGTCGGGCAGCCTCAGAGTGGCTGGTTCTGGAGAGAGTGCTCCGGCCTGCTGAATGTCTCACTCAGCGAGCTCAGACTTGGGCGGGAGAACCGTCCGGTGGAGCGGCCCGTGGTTACCTCTGAGCCCATCATTCAGTGGACACCGTGTCTCTAACCTGATGCATTTTCTAGTCATTTACTTACCGACAGTGTTGGTGCAGGAGATTACTGGTATGCCTGAAAACAAAGGTGAACCTTACGCCAAGATCGCTGACTTCCTGGGTGAGGAAATTGCAGCAGTAGGTACAGATTTATATGAGGGAATGAATGTACTGTCTCCTTTGCACTTTCACATTCTCGTTCAGGTTTCAACACTAACTCTTTCTTGACAACTCTTTCTTTGCAGGGGTTGCTGGGGATCGAACTCAGGGGCTTGTGCTTGCTAGGCAAGTGCTCTACCACTGAGCTAAATCCCCAGCCCCTTGATAACTCTTAAATCTGTATTTGTAACCCTCCACTTCTGTCTGCAAAGCTCATAAGTTTAATAGACTTTAATAAAATTGCTGCTGGGTGTCTCTAAATTCAGAGAGAAAGAGAATGTGTGTGTGTGTGTGTGTGTGTGTGTGTGTGTGTGTGTGTGTCTGCGTGCATATTTAGATGCAGGGCAGTGTTCCTGTTGGTTCGTGTGTAGGAGGTAGGGACTGCACATGAAATAGGACACAATAAAGTATCTTGTGTGTACCTTTGATTATCGTGTGTAAGAATTGCGTAAGAGGGTGACTTTTTTTGGTAAGTGTGGGGTAAAGGCCGCTGTGAGTATATACCAAGTAAAATTTTGATTTGTGAGCACTCGTATATCAAAGCAGATTTCCCCATAAGAAATAATGAAAACTCAGATGATTCATTCCATAACCCAAAAATATTCATGTAAAAATGATTACAAGCCAGGCATGGTGGTGCATGCCTGTAATCCCAGCACTCAGGAGACTGATGAAGGAAGATTGCTGCAAGTTTGAGGCCATCCTGAACTACATAGTGAGTTCAAGACCCGCCTGGAATACAGAGTGAGACCTTGTCTCAAAAACAAAAACAAACAAAAAGATTATAACATTGTAATATAATACAAAATAATAAAGAAAATAAAAATATAAAGAGAGGTGTAGCTCAGTGGTAGAGTGTTTGCCTCATAAGCACAAGGCCCTGAGTTTGATCCCCAGGACCGCCCCCCCATTATGAAGGGAAATAAAAGACTTAATCTGCATTTACCATGAAGCCCTCTGTGGCTGGTGTGAGGGAAACGAGAGAGGAGAGTTATTGTGTAGGACGAGTTCCACTATCATGAACGGAATCACTGCTCTCTCTTGGTTCAGTGGAATCTTTTACTTTTTCTGTAACTTTAACAAGAAACCTCTCCAATGACACTTGCTTTTGCCTCCTTTTGAAGGTTTCACAGAAGTATGGCCTCACATTGTTGTTAAACAGGTTCATTGCTCGCACTACAACAGCCTTATTTGGGTGGTGCTTTCCTATGAAATTTTGCACCGTTTACTGTACTTTATACATCTCCCTAATCTTGTTTGAAGTGAGGGACTCCTCTGCCTTTTTCTCCTATTCTGCAGAGAGAGAGAGAGAGAGAGAGAGAGGAGCCATTGGCTCAGCGGTGATTATGTGATGTTCAGTGTCATGTACTAGTATTGCAATACATTGCTCATTTATCAAATTAAAATTTCTTAGAAATGTTTGCTCATCTTGTGGAACACTCACAGAACAAGTTACAATCCAAGATTTTACTGATATATACATACATAAATATCTTGTGAAGAGATAAGGTGGTGTCTTAGTGTATAGCGGATTGGATCCAAGTATATTCAGGCCATCGGGTTTGTGTTCATGCTTTTGGTGTCTAGGTAACAATTTAAGAGAGACACTTGGTTTCTTATGAGAGATTAAAGAAGAGTGAGTGTTACGGTTTAGATCTAAAATGTTCCCCCGAATTCTCACGTACGTGGAAGTGAGAATTATGGATGATGGCAGGATGATGGCACTGTGGTACTCATCAGTGGATTCATCATTGATGACTTGCGCAGCTGGGTGTGCTGTTAGAAGGTGGGCCTGGTTGGAGGTGCATCACTGGGGTGTAACCTGGAAGGGTGTATTCTTACCCCAGCTCCTCCTCCCGTTTCTCTCTGTTCCCTGGCTATCGTGGGTGGAGTGCTTTTCCTCTGCCCACTCTTTTGTCATTCTCTTTCTGCCTTGGGGCTGGCTGACTGAAGACTGAAACTGTAAAAAATAAACAAACAAACAAACAAAAACCCCAAAATAAACCTCTACTCCTTTAAATTTCAGGTGTTAGGTATTTTATCCAGTGATGGGAAAGTAACTGAGACAGTGGGGTTGTTGGGTGTTAAGAGTTATGCATATGAGCCTGGGAATGTGGACAGACTGTTTATCGTTTCCCGAGGTGGACACTTGTGTATGTTTGTGCTTAGGGCTGTAAGGGGATGTATTTGTTTTGGGGAATGGAGGTGATTACGTGTGTATTTAGGAGGAGGTAGCGATGTCTCTGTGTCTGTTTGAGAGGTCTTGCTATATTCATCTTCAGCTTCTGAGGCATTCCATGTTTGAGCATGTTCGTGACACATGGGTGATTGTATATGTTATATCTGAGAAAGGAGAGTCGTGTTACATATCAAGAAGTACAGTGGTGCCTCAGTTCACGAACTTAATTTGATCCACGGTTCCAGGGAAGATGGCGTACTCATGTTCGTGCAGGGAAGACGGCTGCAGTCATGTTCGTCACCCAGTGCAGAGTTCGTGAACAGAAGCAAAATTTTGTCAAACATTTCTGTTTGCAAACCGAATTATTCTCAACAGAAGCGTTCATGAACCGAGGCATTACTGCATATGAATTTGGTTTGAATTACTGTTGGAGGGTATGTGTGAGAAAGAGTGATGTGCATTTTTGTGGGGTATGAGAGTGTGTGAATTTTGTTTCAGCATTCATTCGAGGGTGACTGGGAGTATATGTTTTATATTGTGATATTACTCGGGTTTTGGAGGTGAATCTTTTTTATATTTGGGCATGAAGGATTGTGGGTGTAATCAGGCCTCTGGTAGGTAAGGAGCTTATGGATAAGAATGTTCAGAGCTCCGTAGGGATGTGAACCTGTGACTGTGCATCAGGAGGGCTAAGGGGTCTTGTGTGTACTGGTAATTGTGGCGGAGTGACTTGGTATGGTTTTGGATCATGGGTGTGCTGTGGGTGTGTGTATTCAGACATTTGAGTGGTTAAACTTGTGACGTCTGAAAGTGTGCATGTGTTTTCAGGAAGTCTGGTAGCTGTGGGTATGTGTGTGTGCTTTTTTTAAAAAATTTTTTGGGACGGGGTCTTGCTATGTAGTCCAAGCTGGCCTTGAACTCACCATGTAGCCCAGGCTGGCTTTGAATTTGTGGCGATCCTCCTGCCTCAGTTTCCCAAGTGCTGGGATCACAGGTGTGTGCCACCACGCCCAGCTTGTGCTTCTTCTTAGGGAGTGCAGGACAGGTGTGTGTCTGTGAGAGCAGAAGTTAGGATACTCTGGTGGTGATGGCGCATATGTGCAGGTATCATGTGTCAGGATTTGTGGGTATTTATTAGGAGGAGCGTGATGGTTGGTTGATTGTGTCAACCTGAGCAAGAGAAGCTCAACTAAACTGGCCCAGCACTTCCACACCCCGGGTGTAGAAGACCCAGCCTCGGGCAGCTTTTCGCCTGGATGGCATAAAGGGGAAATGAAGGACAGACCTGCTTTGGTTTCTTCAGAGGCGCTCCAGTTTTGACCTTCACCTTGGATGTCATCTCCTGGCTTCCAGCGCAGACTTTTCAGCTTCCGGCACAGACTCTTCATCTTCCGGCGCAGGCCCTCAGCCTTCCGGTGTAGACTCGCGAGGCTTCCAGCACAGACCCGTCGACCTTGCACAAGACTCACATGGGACACCAAAGTGAGCTCCAAGTCTTCGACTGGATTCTTCGGATCTCCAGCGCGCAGACAGACCCTCTGTACTCTTCCATGTCTGACTCTGTGGGCGGCCTTCGTAAGCCAATCTGTAAATTCTTATATATTTATGTAGCTTGTATTATATCTGTTTCTCTGGTAAATACTGGCTGATACAAGGGGTGTTTGAGATTTTTGTGAATGTGCACATTTTTGGACCTGGGAGGGGTTTTGAGGTCTGAGGGTGTGATGTGAAAATGTGGGTACTGGGGCCATTAGTGGTCACATGTGTTTTTGGGAAAGGATGATGGGTGGATTTTTCTCGAGGTTTTGGTGTGTACGTCCGGACGCTGGGCGTCTTCATGTACGTTTGGGAGCTGGTGCTGGACATCAAGACACTGTAATTAGGGAGACGGAGTCATTGTTTATGTGTATGTTTGGGGTGTGAGTATGCTCTTCAAGGGTTATAAATGTTTGTTATAATCAGGGTGTATCTGGTTATGTTAGGTATTGGGGAGATTCTAATGGTAACTACTTTTTTACTGCTGGGTTGCAGTAATACAATTTATGTTTCTTGAGTATGTATATTTCTATTAAGAGGAGCAAGTCTGTATTCCTCAGGAAGTTTAGGATTTTATTTATGTAGACTCTGGCCAGTCGTGGGTGTGTGTGTTTTCTATGTTTGGTTGTATCATGTGGACACGTATCCAAAGTTTAGAGTGTATATGGGGATGTGTAAGTGTATATATGGGGATGTATCAAGTGCGTATATGGGGAAATACAGATTATATCTGCATGTGTGCATTTGAGGATGTGGGGTGAGCAGGGAGGGGCTGACTTGTGTGTTTGGTGGGGGTGGGAATGAGTTGTGGGTTCTGTGTGAGCTGTTTCTCTGGGTGAGAAGTTGTGACGGTATCTGCAGTGGGAAGGACTGTCACATGTGTACATCTTCAGGCATACACATGCATGAGCAGGAGGCGTGACAGGTCACGGTGGCGTATGTTTGATGCTGAAAGTGACCGTGGGGTGTGATGGCAGACAGAAAGCTCTCCTTTGGGGACCGATCCCTACTTCTTTGGGTCCTGCTGCTAGTACCCCTCCTGGTGTCTCTGAAGAACAGCGATTCTGTTGGAAGTGATGTTCTGCTCGCTCATCCTTATCTTACGGTTCAGGCAGGCTACATTAGTTCTGCTACTGGGTGTGTGTGCCCGTCATGCTTGTGTGGCCCTCGGCTGATGAAAGGGTGCTGAGCAGGGCCTCCCCGCAGGAGTTGGGGAGAGATTTTCCTAAAGGAGGAACAGCCATTTCTCTCCTGAATGGGCCAGGGGCTTTGCCACAGAGGAAGATAACGGGTCCCAAGAAGAATCCCTCAGAGAGACGTCTGTGTTTGCCCATCTGTTGCTTTCTCCCCTGGGTTGTTCCCACTGCAGGGTAAAGGCCAAGCCCCTTGGTGGGGTCCCTGCCCCACCTGTCGCTGCTATAGCTCCCCTGTGCATGTGGCCCAGCTCATGCTTTGCACACTTTTGTGACGCAGTGTGGGGCTGGCCTTGCAGCTACCATAGCTCTCACATCCTCCTGTATTTAACCTGTGTCTTCCCTGCTGCCATCTGCTCTCCCTCAACACTGTGGCCTCAAGAGTCTCCTACTGGAGGTGAGAAGGATCCCGCTCCTCAGTGCTCCCTCTCTGTTTTCCTCGGCCACACACGGCTGTCAGCATAAGATCCACACTTCTTACAGTGTCCCTTAGCTGTGCACTGTCCTGGCCACTGTTCTGATCCCAGTAGCTTTGTGGAAGGCTCGGAAATCTAGAAGAGTGAGATCTCCAGCCTTCCTTTGCAAGATTACTTTTGTCCATTTAGGACCCTTGAGATTACGTAGCAACCTTAGGGCATTCTTTTCTAATTCTGCAAAGAACGCCAATTGTTGTGTTAGTGGTAACGGCCTTGAATCTGTAGATCATTCAGTAATAGTGACTCTAATGTTAAATCTTTCCATTTATTGGTGCCTTTAATTTCTTTCAGTAACATTCTGTAGTTTCCTCTCATGAGTCTTTGCTTCCTTGTTTATTTCTTGGTATTTTGTACTTTCAATTTCCTTTTCAGTTCGGTCGTGGTTGGTATGTAGAGACCAGCTGGTGTTCCTGCGCTGATGTGGCCTGCAGCTTGGCTAGATTTGTTAATTAGTTTTAAGAATTTTCCCTAGACTCTTCAGGGTTTTCTACATCTGTAAGATCATGTTTTCCTTCAAAAGAGGTAATCTTATTTCTTCTTTATTTTGCCTACGTGTTTTGGTCAGGACTTTCAGTGCTCTGTTAAACAAAAGGGGCCCTAACAGGCGTCCACGTCTTGCTCCTGACCACAGAGGGAAAGCTTCGCCCGGAGTGTGTTGCTGGCTGCTGGCTTTGTACATGTGGCTGTTGTTAAGTCAAGTCAGGTTCCTTATATTCCTAGTTTGTTGACTACCTTCTTCATTAAAGAGCGTTGAATTTCGAAAAAAAGGTAAATAGAGAAAATGCGTAAAGATGTGAATGAGTATTGGCCAAACGTAGGGAAGCTTTCTGCTGGACCTGAGTTTGACAGGACTTTGATGATGTGTCTGCTTCCTCTCTTCTCACTTTCTGGGCGTAGAAGAGGAGATTCTGGTGTAATTGGCTCTTGAAACATTATTATAATCACTTTGTGGTTCCGTCAGCTTATTTTTAATTACAAGGGCTATTGCATTGTTAAATTATTAACTCTGAAGATTACTTATCTCGGTATTTTCTTATCTTGATGAAATGAAAACAGCAAGCCTTGCTGGCGCACGGGGGCTCGGTCAGCACAGCCGAGGAGCAGCTGCGTCAGGTCTGCGGCGTGTGGTGCAGGCGGTCGGTCTGTTCGTGGAGCGGGGCCCGGGAGAGGCGGGCAAACGCAGGTGCTGGCGGAGGGCGCGTGGGGACAGGCTGGCAGGAGCCCTGCTACGGCGGTGGAGGCCCCGTGGCCATGATGGGTTGCAAGCGGCGGCGTCTCCTCCTTCCGAGCCACGCGCAGCTCCCTTGGGCCGGACGGGTGGCGGTCAGGAAGGGTGCGTGCGGGCCTGTGCCCCAAGTGCCAGGGCCCGGCCGGGGTAAGACCGTGTTCTCCTGCACTTCCAGATCCAGGCACGACTCACTTCTTCCTTCCCTGGCCTCCCGTTGTAGTCAGTGTGGCAGCACCGGCCACACGCTAACCGGACTCTATCTGTGAACACTTACTGAGCGCCTGCTGTGTGTGGCCTGCCTTGCCCACAGCAGGCTCTTGGCAAGCATCCGCGAGCGCCGGCCTTCCCTGCCATGCTGCCGTTTGTCCAGCAGGGGGCAGCACGGCCACACCGTACAGGGAACATCCTCCACGTTGGTTCTCTGGAAAAGGGGCGCTTTGGAATTTCTGTCAGATCCTGGAAGGATGCTTCTGGCCTTGGCAGTGAATGCAAGGCGCCCACAGACAGAGAGGTGCAGAAGGAAGCAAAAATGTCACCTCGCCTTGCCATGGACCTTCTGGAGCCTGGAGCCCATGAGTCCCAACTTCAAGTTGTTTTGTTTTTGGTCCCTGGCTTCCTCACTGCATTAGTGGTGAAGGACACGGGCACGGACTTGGAGACTAACTGTGGCCTCAGCCCATGCTGTTGGCCGCATGAGGGAACTTGACTTTACAGAAACACACACCAGGGAGCCACTGGTAGGAAGCCAATTGGGGTTTGCTGATCCCCACGTATTATATGCATTAGGTAGTGGGCCCTGCTGTTGGTTCAGTAGGCAGATCCCCCAGATGGCTAGAGATACTCAGCCAGAAGCCTGTGCAAATGTCCTGTGGCCGGCAGGCCAGCTGCTTAAGGAAGTCATCCCGTGTGCATGCGCGTGTGTGTGCGTGTTCGTGGGTGTCCCTGTTCCTCCTCAGGTCTGTTGGAGAAATTTACTTTTCAATGCCTGAAGTACAGCTGAGGAAGTGTTTTCTGATCCCTGAGCTGGTAGATCAGTGTGGGGGATCAGTTATATACTCTAGTTTATAATATTAATGCTAATGTTAGTAATACTTGGCATTTTTTGAACACTTGAACAATAGCTAGATTCTCTATATAGAGTAGCTAATCAAACTCTCACAGAGCTCTGTGGTGTAGGTGAGGTGTATGATACCATATATAGATAGATAGATAGATATTTAACTCTCTGTCTGTAGCCCCCATCCAGTGAGGTGGACCCTGAGGCCTGAGCAGGTCAAACTGAAGGTCTCATGAAAGTACTAAAGCCAGCATCTTGGGGAAGGGGCCCAGAGAGGGCTGGATGACAAGCAGGTGACAAATTTCAGTTGCCTCCCCATGCCAGCTGCTGGTACCCATCTGACCTGTGAGTATCTGGGGTTTGGTGACCACAGCACTGTCTACTCTGCACTGTCTGTCAGCTAATCTCAAAAGGGGGCTATTTTACCACACTTTAGTCTGTTAGATGACATTGATTCCTTGGAATTTGGGGAGAATGGCAAGGCAGGTGTTTGGGGGGGGTGGGGAAACTGAGGCCAGAGTCTTGCTCAGGTTTTCACAACTAGTCAAGAGTGGGATCTACTGGCTTCCTGGCTCCTTTCCCAAGACAGTGTAGCTCCCAAGCTGGGACTCTGGATATCTCTGGCTGGGAAAACAGTCCAGTAGGGTCAAAAGCAAAGACATCTTTTTAAAATATCTAATTTAAAATGTGATCCATTAATTTTTATTTTTTGAATTGCTAAAATATGTGCAGGACAAATTAATTCAAGCAGTACAAAATGGCAAATGGTGACAACTAAATCTCCATCCCTTTCCTGTCCCCTGGTCTTCTGCCCTGATGTAATCACTGCTACTTGTTTCTTAGGTGTTCATGCATATGTAATCAAATATGCCTATGTGACAGGTTGTCAAAAAGGGGCTTTTTATCCAAGTTTCGTCTGAGCCCCCAAAGCTGCCAGTCTAGCAAGAAGGGCTTCAGGAAGACTACTTAGGTAGCTTGGATGCAGCCCGTGGAGCTGGAGGCAGGCTGCTGTTATCTGAAGAGTAAAAGCGAGACACAGTGGGTGGATGGGGGAGAAGAGAGGAGCAGAAGGAGGGGACAGAGGGAGGACTCATCTGCCCGTTGGTGCATAAGTGCTGCTTCGAGAACAGAGAGAGACCACTAGGGGTGAGACCTGGTGTGGAAAAACTGCCCAGAAGGAAAGGTGATTCCAAAGACAGTTGGACCTCAGAGATGGAGGGCAGTTATGGCTGGGATGTTAAAGTGCCTCTGAAGGCTTGTGTGTTCAAGGTTTGGGCTCCAGTGCCACAGTGCTCAGAAGTGAGATTCTGCGAAGTGACTGGATCATAAGGGCTCTGATCTCATCAATGGATTCATCCAGGGATGAGTTCATAATTGAATGGAGTTTTGGGAGGTAGTGAAAACTGCAGAAGGTAGGGTCTAGGTGGAGAGAGGTAGGTCACTAGAGTGTGCCTGAGAGGGCATGTCTTGTCCCTGCCCTTTCCTCTCTCTTTCTTTGCTTCCTGGCTGCTACGAGGTGAGCAGCCTTCTCTGCCAGATGCTCCCACTACCATGATTTCCTGCCTTGTCCCAGGCCCACAGCAATAGAGCCAGCTTACCATGGACTGAATCCTCTGAAACCATGAGCCAGAACAAAGCTTTCCCTTTAAATTGTTTGCCCCAGGTCTTTTGGCACAGCAACAAGAAGCTGAGTAACACAGGAAGAAATCAAGCAGGAAGCCAGAGGAAAATGCAACCCAAATTCCAAGTTGGGGTCTCCAAAGAATCCACAAAAGCACTGATGAGAAGGTTGAGCCAGGGACAGTGGTGTATGCTTGTAATCCTGGCTACTGGGAAGGCTGAGGCAAGAGGATGGCAAGTTCAAGTTCAGCCTGGGCAACTGAGGGAGACCCTGTATCACAACTAAAAAAACAAGAAGATCTGGGATTGTGGCTCAGTGGAACTGTGATTGCCTAGCAAGGCCCCAGGTTTTATCTCCAGCAACACACACACAGACACACACACGGAGGTCAAACCTGGTTAAGACTGGAGAAAACCAACTCTAAACATCCACTGAGACCACAGATGACAATGGTCACAGTCACACAGTCTCTTTCTTGCCCTCTTGCTTCTCCCCCTCAACTGTTCACTGTGCTAACCAGAATGTTTGGATAGTGGGTGCTCGTGGCAGCAATTTTATCACAGTGCCCTTGAATGAAGGCAACGGCAGCACTAGATGATTACTTGGCTGCATAACAGAGGAAATGAAGTCGGGGTGGGGCACAGCCAAATTCCAGCCCCATTCTGGGACTTATGGTCCCTCGTTCGGTTTCTCAGACCTAAAGCATTCACCTACTGGGACCATGTGATGGGAGACAGCCCTTGGCTCTCTGAGGAAGTCTGTGCAGCCCACAGGCCTGCTCGGGTGTGTGCTGGGAAACTGTGCCTACGCCGGCCCAGTGCGAGCCGCTGGGTTTGAGGACTTTTAAGACTGGGTTTTAATTTTTGTTTATTTCTGGGAAACCCAAATGCTGTCATAGTCTGCCATCAAACAGAAGGTTTATGATTGGTGGAATTTCAGCCCAATTGTGTGTCAAACTGATTCTAAGATACATCCCTGTTCTCTAAATGTGTGACCGAGCAGACCTACTCTGTGTCAGCTGCCTGCCCAGAGCACCAAGAACTATGGTGGAATTTTCCCTTCTCAACAAGAATAGAAGTAAGAATCAGTACTGCAGTTTTGACAGGGGGCAGAGGGAGGATTTCAAAGATGACTTTCAGAAAGTCTCGAAATGTGCAGAGGTGGGGAATTTTTTTTTTTTTTTTTTGCATAACCGTTCAACTTGTCTGTTTCCAAGATCGGCCACGCAGGAGGTGGGCGGATCTTGGAAAACGATGATAGAGTGCCACAAACCTGAATTAGTTGGCGAGTCTAGTTGTGGCTACTGTTCCAGTCCGGGTATCTTCATTGGAACAGATCAACAGCCTGGCACCTGGTCTGTGGGTGTTTGATGGGACCTGAGCTTTTGCTGTCGCCTGGCAGGTGAACTCTTGGCTTGTCTCAGGGCTGTGCTGTGTCGGCGGCTGTTAGCCACAGTAATGTGTAGGCAGCAGGGCTCTTGGTCATCTTAGCATTGCACAGAATGTCAGCAGATTGGCCGCACTGATGACAGCATACTGATTGGACCTAACGGTAGCTTACAAGTCCTAGTAAACCTGTAATCCCGGCCATTTGGGAGGCTGAGGCAAGAGCATTGCAAATTCAAGGCCAGCCTGGGCAACTTAGCAAGATCCTGTCTATAATAAAAAACAAAAGCTGGGCCTGGTGGTGCATATCTGTAATCCCAGCACTCTGGAGGCTGAAGAAGGATCACCATGAGTTCCAGGCCAGCTTGGGCTACATAGTGAGTTCAAGGCCAACCCAAACTACACAGTGAGATCTTGTCTCAAAAAGCAGACAGGGCTGGGGATTTAGCTCAGTGATTAGAGTGCTTGCCTTGTAAGCACAAGGCCCTGAGTTCGATCCCCGGCACCACAAAAAAAACCAAAAAAACAAAAACAAAACAATAAAACACTCTGATAGCAAGCTGAAAACATAAACGCTGACTTCTCATTCAAAAAGCAGACAAACCAACCAACCAGCCAACCAACTGACCAACCAAAACAAAACAAAAAAAGTGGGTTGGGCATGTAGCTTTGTGGTATAGCGCTCCGGGCTCACTTCCTAGAAGTACCAAAAAAAAAAAAAAAAAAAAAAAAAAAAAAAAAAAAAAAAAAAAAAAAAAAAAAAAAAAAAAAAAAAAAAAAAAAAAAAGAAAAAAGAAAAAAAGAAAAGAAAAGAAGAAAAAAGAAGCTTAGTAAGTTGCATCTGAGCCAGAGGGTGGGAGGTAAACCTCATAAAAAGTCTTTGAACTTTGGGGAAGTATAGTAGTTACAGTGGTTCACAGAATAGGGAGGTCTTCAAGTACTGTAGAAGGGAAGCTGTTATACCTTGCACTACTTACCTTTCAAGAGACCCGATGCTGGGGCCTTGGGTGCACCTGAGTGTGCTGATCGGGCACAATTGGAGCCTTATTTGCTTGTAAGGTTCACGGTTTTGCCAAGGCCCCGAGCAAGAAAAGACTCTGCATAGGTCCAGGCAGCTGTACAAAATGCTTTGTCCCTGGGCTTTATGACCCACACAGATAAAATGGCAGAGATGTCTGGTAAATAAGGGTGCTGTGTAGAGACTCTGGTAAGCCTCCGGAGGATGATCACCACATAGACTCTCAAGGTTTTGAAGAAAAGCCATGCTTTCTTATGCAAATAACCGTTCTCTTTTTAAGAACCATCTGTAGGCTTTCTGGGCCCTGTTAGACTTAACCACCTAGAGAGGACTGATTCTTACTGCATTGGCTTCTTTCCTTCAGTCCACACTGGTGTCCGCATGGGGAGTTTTTGGGAACTTGTTGACTGAGGGAAAAACACGGACCCAGTTTATACCTGGTCCTGCAGGGTGTGTGGGACAATCTGAAAGAGGATGCTATGGCCTTAACCTTAAGTAAAAGGTGATTCTGAAAGATAGTGGTGATACACCCTCCAGAAGCAGAACTTCAAGAACGGCACAGGGTCATCCATTTTCTCTGGACTCAGAAGTGGCCATAGATGTGAATTCACTCTAACTCGTGGGCGATGGCAGATAATTTGGAGACACCAAGATCAGAAGATTGGTGGAGGTCTGGAGAAGAGGTACATGCAGACCTCTCATGATGCACACAGAGCCTGGAGAATATTGTGTCCCGTGTGACACCAAGTTGTATCCACCACAAAGGAAGCTTGCCATAATCAGATGGGCTTGATATTGTACTCTTTGAGTCAGCCAGCCTAATTTCCCTAATTTCCTGCTCAGTGGGCCCAGGAACAAAGACCCCAATCTACAACTGACCCAGATAACACCCAGTGCGTGGTGGGTAGCTCAAGGTGCCTGATCCTTTGACTCCAGCCATTGAAGTCTAACAGGGCCCAGAAAGTCAGGAACTGTTTCTCAAAATGGGGAGAGTTATTTGCGTAAGAAAGCACAGAATAGAGACTCCAGTGGACTCCAATCCTGGGATCTTCCCCAAGCTGATCTTCTTGTCACCATCTCTGCTGAACAGTGCTGTGTCCCTGATACTCCACCATTTCCTGGCATATTTGATCTCTCCCATCATGGAGGGGATAGTAATCTGTTCTCCTTCGAGTAGATGTTCTTAACATAGATTTTCCCTCCCTACCCTCAATGCTTCCACCAGCACCACCATTCATGGACTTAGGAAATGCCTTGTTCACCATCATGTGACTCACGCATTATTGCTTCTGACTGAGGAAGTCATTTATTGTAAAAGAAGCAAGCAGTGGGCGCATGCCAGTGGAATTCACTGGTCTCACCATGTACTTCGTAATCTCAAAGCAGCTCACGTGATAGTAGCTTTAACCATGTGAAATTGCTAATATTCAACTTTTTGATTTATAAAATTAATATTTTCACCGCTTTAACTCAATGTAATGGCAAAATGGTCTTTGGAGGATCTATGTATGGTACCAATTGGGAGACAATATCCTGAAAGATGGGGGTTCTCTCTTCCTGGATGTAGTATATGCTCATCAAGGATTAGTTAGGGTAGTTTCTCCCACAGCTAGAATATAGGTATGTGGGGACCAATATGAAAGTGGGAATAGCTCCCTTTCCTATTATACCTAATAACCCACTCATATCAGTTTTGCTTTCTTGCAATTTAAGGGCTCACCTGGTTTGGAAGTCTTGGTTTCTATTGTGGTTTGAATCTAAGATGTTCCCCAAAGACCAGCTGATGGGCTTATGGGAAGTGATTGGATTGTAAGTGTGCTAACCTCATTGATGGATTAGCCACTGGTGAGTTCATAACTGAATGGGCTATTAGGAGGTGGGGCCAGTCTTGTCCCAGGACCCTTCTTCTCTGACTCCTTCATGCTGTCTACTTCCTGGCCGCCATGAGGTAAACAGCTTTCTTCTGCCATGCCCTTCCACCATGATGTTTTTGCCTCACTGCAGGCCTAAAGCAATGGAGTCATCTGCCCATAAAATGAAACTTCTGAAACTGTGAGCCAAAATAAACCCTTTGTCTTTCGTTATTCTCATATATTTTGTCAAAGTGATGAGCCCAACAATGACACCATGGAATTGAAAGTTGGGGCTGCTACCCGATCACTGTTGGGCCCCATGACCGTGAGCCCACAGGCAAAGAAAGGGTTTGCCATATTGGAGGGCTGTGACTGATCCTGATTGTCAATTAATTCATCTTCTGTCTTTTGCAACAAATTCACATAGCAAAATCTCAGTAATTCCTGAGTCATAAGTTAGTTTCTCTTCCATCTCTTAAGGTTGCTGCATATTAGAATAGCCATAGAATAGCATGAATAATCCAATTTTCTTATATAGGTGAGAGCTTCCTTGATGTCCTGGTTCTTTTTATTTATTTTATTTTCTGGTATAGAGGATTCAATCCAAGGCCTTTGCACTGAGGTATATCCCCATCCCCTTTATATATTTTTTTAAATTGTAAGACAGGTTCTTGCTAAGTGTTATGGGTTGTATCTAGATGTCCCTCCAAAGCCTCATACACTCATAGGTGGGACTTTTAGGAGGTAGCTAGACATAGGGTGTGTGAATGTGGATTAAGGATGTGATAATTGGATTAGTCCACTGATTGGTTTAGCATTGTTCTGGGTGTGGATAATGGGAAGCCCCACCCTCGGTGTGGGTGGCGCCAATCAGTAGGCTCGTGGCCTGGGTGGAATATAAAGGGAAAGACGGAAGGCAGGCTGGCTGCTATTGCTTCCTGCTTTGCTGCCTCCTGCCTGCTTTGCCATGGACTGTTTCTCCTCTGCTGTACCCCTCTGGGGTTTTGGGTATTTCCTCTCAACAACGAAATGTGACTAAGGCACCAAGTCACTAAATTGCCTAGGCTGGATTCAAACTTGTGACCTCCTGCCTCAGCCTCCCAGAGTGTTGTATTATAGGCACGCACCCCCAAGCCTGGTTCTTGATTATACCTGGAAATGGGGCTGAGGGCTAGTCATGTACCCAGTAGAGAGCAACAAAGAACAGAACCAAACTTTCGGTTGTCTGTCTTTTAAAATATGAAAAATGAAAAAAATGTTTAGCAATCTCACTTTATGGTTAATATCACTTTATGTTTAATTCCTGTCCCAAAAATGGTCCCCAGGGTTCTGGCAGCTTCTGCAGTACACACTTGGAATGGCTTCTTTGTTTCACAACTCAGGGATTAGCATGAGGCATGAGTCAGGACTGTGAAACGCGTCACCTCTTCTCCCCCCTTCTTCTTGCTCCGGTGTCCAGCGATGTCTGTTCAATGGTCTGGAAATGAGGTCCCAGGTGTCCTGTCAGGGCTTTGAGAATCTTATCTGGAAGCCCAACTTTCACTCAGAATTAATGCACTGCATGGTGAGAGGGAGGAATAAACTCGTTAGGGTGCTAACCGATTTCCTCATTGTCACCTAACAGCATTCACTGTGTGTGTGTGCTTAGAATAATGTCTTTTCTACAAGCCAAATGGGAAAACGCTCTAATGTATTTCCCTGAATTTGGTCTGCCACTATTGTAAATTACCTTGCTTAATGGACTTTGGGATGCTGTTATCCATTTGGAAACTTCTGAGCTCCCGGAGAACCAAATAAGTGTCTTCGTTCCGGGGAAGGAAGGGAAGGCAGACTTAGAGATTTACAACTCAATGAACATTGTTATTGATGTCTGTTGTGTTTTGCAAACAACTTTCCTGTGGAATAAGTGCTTATGAGGAGACCACTGGCACTTTTTTTTTTTGATAAGTCACCCTGAAATAATGAGTGTGCAGGCCCATAAATCCCCGCTGGAAATCAGCATTGTAGGGAGGTATTTAGCAAGAACTCCACCACCCCGTCTCCATGCTCACCCCAGCCACATGTGGAACCCAGCCAAGGGCCTTTGGCAACCTTTACAGCATTTACTAACAGCAGCTAACATAATTATAACAACGACAACAACTTCAGCTCTTATCTTTTGTTTTTGTTCTTGAGACAGAGTTTTACTATGTGGCCCAAGCCGGCCTTGAACTCGCCACCACCTGCTCTGGCCTCCTGCGTACTGGGACACTGACCTTGTCAGCCCTGATGAGGCCTGGAGACCGGGACTAGAGTCAGCCTGTGCTGACTCCATCTCCAGGCCTCCCCATTTACAGCCACTTTCTGTGATGGTTAATGTCATGTGTCAACTGTTCTTGGGCACAGAGTGCCCAGATAGTCAGTCAAACATTATTCTGAATGTTTCCATGATGACATTTTTCGATGAGATTAACGTTTAAATTGGCAACCCAGTGAGGCAGATTACCTTCCCTGATGTCAGTGATCTCACCCAGCAGCCGAAGGCCTAAACAGAACAAAAGGCTGACCCTCCCTTGGTAAGAAAGAGCGCTCCAGGACTCTGGGAGGCTGAAGCAGGAGGATTGCGAGTTGAAACCCAGCTTGGGCAACTTAGCAAGTTAGTGAGAACCTGTCTCAAAATTAAAAATAAGAAAGGGCTGGGCTGTTGCTCGTTTTGGAGGCCCTGGGTTCACATCCCCAGTACCACCACCAGAAAAAAAATTCTGCCTGGTAGCATATGACCTGGGACATCAGTATTTTCTGGGTTTACAGCAGCATCTAGTCTTTGGATTCAAACTGAGACATGGACTCTATCGATTTGAACTTGACAGCCTGTTACTGTGTGAGCCAGTTCTAAATAATGAGTCTTTCCTGTACTTGAGCTGAGGTACAGGTTGAACTGGAGAGATGAGAAGCCTAAAACCGGTAGTGAGATTAAAGTCTTGATTGATTGATGGATGGATGGATGGATTTGCAGCGCTAGGGGTCAGACCCAGGGCCTTGGATGGGGTAGGCAAGTGCTCTTCCCCCGAGCTCCATGCGCAGCCCAGATATTTTTATTTAAAAAAATTTAAATCGATTTTTAATTGTGCTGAGATACACCTGACAAACCTTACGTTCTTGGCCATTTTTGAGCACTCTGTTCGGCAGTGTTCGTTGTACTCGCGTTGTGGTGTAAGGTTGGGATTTAACCTGGACTTTGACTCTCTGAAAATGAGGTCGTTCTTTCAGTGAGAAGGGACCTTGGGCGCGGTGGGATTTGCTGAAGATTTGCTGGAGACGGTGCCGAGCAGCCCCAGAGAAGCGCCCAGAATGTATCTGCATTCAAACAAGAAAGAACCAGAGGGAGCACTTGCTGTGTGCCCGTGAGCTGAGGCCTCGCTCTGGCCGGGCTCAGAGCCTGCAGCAGGCGCTGCTGTGACGCCGTCAGGGTGAGGAGGGACCCGGAGCCCCACAGGCTGTCAGGAACCGGGGCCAGGGCCAGGCTGGTGGGATGTGCAGCTCCGGGGAGGAGGAGGAAGAGGGTGTGCGTGAGCCGGTGCAGAAGGCATTGTGGCGAAGGTGGGTCCCAGGGTGTCCTGGCCCCTGCTGTGGGGTGGCTGTGTGTGTCCCCAGTGTGGCACATGCCACCCTTCCCGCCTCCGCAGTGGTCCACAGTTCCGGAGGGGCTCCGTGCTCCCCCTTACTTCCTCCTGAACGTCCTGTTCATGCCTCAGAAGCAACAGTGTGTTGACAGTGGTGAGGGCAAAGCCTTACAGATGAGGTGCCGCATGTCTGTCATCCTAGCACTCTGGGAGGCTGAGGCAGGAGGACTGCAAGTTCAGGCCTAGCCCAGACAACTTAATGACTTAGTGAGTGTTTTAGTTACTTTTCTCTCGTTGTTGGGACAGAATACTCGACACCCAAAGTTAGGGGAAGAAAGGTTTATTAGCTCACAGTCTGCAGAGGTTTCAGTCTATAGTCCGCTGGGTCCGAGGCAGGGTGGCATGGCCGAGGGGGCAGGCTGGCGTGGCAGACCGGCAGCCGGCCGGCCGCAAAGTAAAGTGAGGAATTGGAAGGAATGTATGCAAATAAGCAATGCAAACAAGCAGCTAGTTAAGCTTCTTCCTGTATCTTTATCTAGGCTACCTGCCCCCAGGGCGGCCCGCACTCCCACCCCCAATCTCAGTCTCACATCCTTGATCCCAGCAGAACGATGCCAAACCATCAATGGACCAATTTAGTAATCACACACTCTAGATCCAGCTATCTCTTACCACATGAGGCTTTGGGGGGACATCTAGACACAAACCATAACAGTGAGGTCTCATCTCGAAATAAAAAATAAAAAAAGGCAGGGTATGTAGCTCAGTGTGAGGGCTCTGGGTTCAATCCCCAGCACCACAAACAATAGCACCTTAAATATAGCACCGCTGGGAACTGAGTTACCGGTAGCAGAGCTACGAGAAAGCAAGTGTCGTGCAGGGCGTGACAGCAGGGCTGGTGGGTGCAGCGGTGGGGGCACAGGGTACCCCTCCTACCCCTGCCCTGAGCATCTCCAGGGCTGGCACGAGGGAGTGGGCAAGCAGGTGCCTGGGGACAGCCTTTGCCACAACCCTCTTGTGGCCCATCTTGGCCCCTGTCCCTTGTGGCAGGTGTCTGGGTCTCTGTCCCGTTTTCATTTTGGAGACCCGGAAATAGCAAATGATACAGCTGGGGCAGTTAGGAGGGAAGCAGCTTCTGGGGTTAGGTCTGGGGCCAGCACACAGGCTTCCTCCGGAGGAATTGAGCCCCAAGAGGGGGGCTGCATCCCGGGCCTGGGGGTCTAGCTCTGTTTATTCCCAACCCGTGCCCACTTCATTACAGTTCCCAGTCTGGTGCCACAAGAGCACTCAGTGAGTTAGGGTTAGGGTTAGGGTTAGGTGGGGTCTCTCACCCGTGTGGACCTCTCCTCCCCTCCCCTCCCCTCTCC
>PVJO010002758.1:0-136441 GCA_004026905.1 Hystrix cristata | reverse complement strand
CCCACGACCCTAAAGCAACCATTGTTACAAATATTATTTTGAGCATACTGACAGTCTTTGCTAGGGTTGATGAGCCCGTGATGCGTTCCCTGTTCAGTTCTTGGCTCCCCGTGGACCTGGCCTCACAGGCGAGGATAAGGTTGTAGACAGTGACTCTGAGAACAGAGCCACCAAAGTAGAATCCTGCCATATCACTTAATAACAGTGTGACCTTGGACAAGTTCCCCAGCCTCTTCGAACCTCGGTTTCTTCATCTATAAAATGAAGCTGATAATGGGACCTCTTTTACCATTGTGCTGTAGGATTGGAATAAATTGGAACTGAGCAAGTGACACACTTCCTTCCAATAAGGCCCACCTCCTACAGTTTTCACTACCTCCAAAGTGACATCAGCTGAGGGCCGAGCATTTAACACATGAACATTTAAGGGACATTTAACCATAGTCAGATGTAGTGGCACATGTCTGTTTCCCAGCACTCTGGGAGGCTGATGCAGGAGAATCACAAGCTTGAACCCAGTCAACTTAGCGACTTAGCAAGAGCCTGTCTCAAAAAAAGGACTCAGGATGTAGCTCAATATGAGGCCCTAGATTCAGTCCATAGTACCACACACATACATGATCCAAACCATAGTAAAATCCAAAGCTAGATGCTGGTTAAAGCTGATAAAGACAGATTTGATTCAATCACTACCACAGTAAGAGAAAGGGACTTCAGTGTAGACCTAAACTCAACTCTAATTCAGGTAGAGGGAGGTGACAGGGTGGTTTCAAAAGGAGGATATGGTAACAGGGAGCAGGGCCAGGGAAGTGTAACATTTAAAAAGTAAGTGGGGAAGGTGATCAGGATTAGGCCATCTGCGTTTGCTAACTGGACTTATCCAAATTAAGCTCCTACTATCCCAGAGACTAAGAGGCAAGATGCTGTCCCCAGCTGCTGGCTGCCATTACAGTAAGTTTCAGGAACACCCTTGAGCTTTTCCGGGCAGGAACTTAAGGGATGGAGAGGGCTGGCTTATCCCAAGGGCATGGACTTAAATTGATTGGAAACATGCTGGACTTTATTCAAGTGTCTTAGTGTGTGTGGGAAGGAGACGATGAAATTGTTTATGCTGAGAGTCTGTAGCCTTGATGGGCTCTGAGGAGGCTGAGTTTGGTCCAGAAGCGTGCCTTTGTCCAGGATGCCTGTTCTGTGTCCAGGTATCAAGGGGCCTCACAGGAGAGTGATGTGGTGGGGAGTGACAGTGCAGATTGCAATGGTTCGCAGATGGCTTGTCCACCCAACTCACGTACCTGACCGTAGTGTTTGGAAGTTGAGCCTTTGAGAGATGACTAGATTAGATTGGGTCATCAAGGTGAAGGTGAAAGCCCATGATTGAACCCTGCTTTAAAAGGAGAGGATGCAAGACCACACAGACACAGAGAGACATACACATTCCTGCCATGATTTGATGCAGCCAGGAGTGGGGTGGGGTCCTCACTAGAGCCTGTACCACACTGTTTGGGCTTCTGTGCCTCTAAATTGTGAGCTAAATAAACCTCTTTTATTTATAAAATAACCTGCCTCTGGTATCTTGTTATAGTAATGAAAAGATAACTCATATAGAGGGGTAGCCAAGGAGTCAGGAGGTAGACGTGGACAGTTAAGAAGCACAGAAGTCCCCTGACAGGCAGGAATGGCAGGGACGACAAGTGTCAGGGGGAGGGGGAACAATGCACTTGATGTGTGGAAGCTGACGGGCCTGGTGTGCTAGGAGTATAGACCAGTAAGAGACCGGCTGGAGTCAGGTCAAGTGGTGACAATGTTCAGGCCCCAGGCCCAGAAGTCCAGGTAAATTCAGGGTAGGGGTGGGATCCAGGTACCACATTGTTAAAAGCTCTCTGGGTGATGCTAAGATGCAGCCCCATTTGGGTGATGTGGCATCTTTTTCAGCAGCCTGCAGGGACAAGATCAAGTCTCTAGTATTTAAAGGATCACCTGGCAGAAGCCAGGAGGGCCTTGCTGAAGGTTCTGGTGCTAACCCAGGATGGGAAAAGAGGATGCCTGGCTCAGGGCCATGCGCCTGGGGAGAAGCTCCAGAGATATTTGGCCTGGAGGGAGTACTGGCAGCATTTGGTAACAAATGGGATGTACCTGTGATGATGAGGTGACACCCAGATTCTGGCGTGGGCACCCGGCTACACAGTCACTGAGATGGTGACAGGGAGTAGGGGACAAGTAATAACCGTTCAAGACTCTGTCTTGCCTGGTGACGCCTGAGAGGAGCCATTGGGGAATATGGAAAGGAGCCAAAGGAGGAATCTGACCTGGATGTCAAACTTCTGGAGTTGCCCGCACTTGAGCAGAGGTTAGAGGAAGGACAGTCTGAACCAGCCTGGAGGCCCCATTACCGAAGAGATGGGCCGAGTCTCAGCAGTCGGAGAAGGATCTGTCCGAGGGACAGGAAGGAAGTAAGGAGAGGAAGGATGACAGGAAAAGGCAGACAGAGTATCAAGAAGGAGCGAATGGCTCCCCCAGCAACTTGAGGAGCCCAGAGGCCAAGTAGGACAAGATGCGTATGCTCAGTGACGCCAAGGGACAAGGTCACAGGTGTGGGCTGGGCTGGGTCTTCTCTTCCTTCTCCACCTCCAGCCCCTGTGAGGGTGAAAGGTGGTTTGAGGGTAACACAGGGAGCAGTCCCAGAAGCCTGTCGACGTTCCTCTGGCTTGCAGTGGAACCCTAACAATTTAGGTTTTCCTCTCCTTTCCTGCTTGAGAAGCAGAACATGCAAATGTTTCTCTCGTCTTCTGGGTCCTTGTCCAGGAGGACAGCCAGATTCATTACAACTTTTCCTAAGTCTGACCCACACACTGAAAGGTGTTTGTGTGGTAAGTGTATAACTCTGTGCATTTTTACAAACCCAATACATCCTGTAAGCACCCCGAAGTTTCACTGCGGCGCCTTCCAATCCCTACTCACCAACAGTAGCCATTCTTCTGACTTTTGGTAGTTTACATAGCTATTCCTTGTATTCTTTTAAACTGTAAATAAATGGAGTCACAGCTGGCACGGTGATACACAACTGTAGAATTACAACACTCCGGGAGGCTGAGGCAAGAGGATCCCAGGTGCTAATCTGGCCTGGGCAACTTAGCAAGATCCTGACTCAAAATAAAAAACAAGGGCTGGAGATGTAGCTCAGTGATACAGCGCCCCTGGGGTTTGATCCCCAGTACCACAAAAATAATCGATCAATCAATCAACGGAATCACACAACACATACTTTGGTGTCTGGCTGATTTAACTCAACACTGTTTCTGAGATTCATTCTCTTTGTTGTATGGATTCCAAGTGTGAAAAGACTCCTTTGTTTATCTTGCCTACCATCAAGAGGCCTTTGAATAGTTTTCAGTTTGGGGGTCCTTTGGATGACGGCACAGCTCTTGCCCTTGTCTTGGTGGAGAGATGCTCGAGTTTCTGTTGAGTGTACACCCAGGAGTGGAGTTACTGGGTCAAAGAGTGCTGTGTTCAGGTTGCAAATGAATGGTTTCCTTTGCGGGGTTCATGGGTCAGCCATTGTGAATGTGGAGGCTCCTACAAGGTTTGGTTAAATGGTGAAGGGGATGAGGAAGCAAGGAGCCATGGACAGCCCTCAGGAAGCAGAAACAGCAGAGCAGTGTGGATCCCATGAGGGATTAGTCATGAAGGTGGCTGAAGAGAGGAGATCCTCCTGGGGTCTCCCCGTACCTTTCCCTGTAGGACCCTTCCCACCCCCATCCGACACTTCCCACCCCCACCTTGCTCCCAAGGTCCACTATCCCTGCCATCATTGCTAGGGAGGATTGTCTCAAAGCTTTCTGTGTCTTTGCATCTGGGAGACTGAATCAGAGAGTTTTTAAAAATCCCAGCGTTCTGCCTCCTTGTCTGGGAATCCTGATCTACCTGGTCTAGGGTGAGGCTCAGGCACCGGTAGCTTTCAGAGATTCTCCAGGAGATTCTATTGGAAGCCAGGGCAGGGGACCACTTGGTCCACATATAGTAGTGGTACCTGGTGGTTTCCAAGAATCTAACTGCCCAGTGAAGCCCACCCACCTATGCAGATTTTGGATGCACTGGGGCTTTTGGTTGTCAGCAGGAAGACCAGACTTGGACAAACGGAAGGATGTCTGCAGCCCTCCGCCCCTGCTGAACCCTGGCCTAGGGGAGGAACTCCAAGGAGGACCTCGACCTGGGCTGAGCTGCCCTTGGGGACTTGCTCTGCTTCTGCAGACTGTTCAGCTTCCCTGGCCCTTGGCTCTGACTCTGATTCCACTACAGCCACTACAAATCTCTTCTGACTGGGCTGGACTCTGGGCAGGGCACAGACCAGGCTGTGCTCGGGCCTGCACCCCAGCAGCCCTCAACAGAGAGAGCCACAGTGACAGTGCCCAGAGCCTGACCCCTTGTCTCACATTCCCTAGAGCCCTAGAAGAGTGGGAGAGCATAGGGACATGCTGCACCTGCTCCTAAGGGGCTGCTCTGGGCAGGTTGGATACCCCCAAGTGGACAGTGGTCACTTTCCTCGCCCTCCCTCCAGTGGCCCAGATCTTCAGCTAGGACCAGAGCCCCAGAAACAAAGGGCCCAAGTGATCTCTCAGCAGGATGGAGGCCGACCCAGTTGTGTCCTTGAGCCTTTTTCTGAACTGTTTCCATAGTCTACTGGATGATTCTGGTTCAGAGCATGGTTCTGAGCTTAGGTTTTAGGATTTGGGGCATACTAGAGTTGAGATCAGAAGCAAGGAGCAGGATTTGGGGAACCTCTTCTCACCAGGCTATTCAGATGGCGTCCCTCTCGCTGTGGTCACTGTCGGCAACCTGGCTGTAGTGGCAACCCCTCAGTGAACTTGCTTCAAGGTCACTCGGGAAGCAATATTTTTCCTGGAACCCCCCAGGTTTATCCCAAGAGGATGAGACATGTCAGCCCCAGAGAGTCTGCAACAAGGCTTTTGTGCCTCTGACCCCTAGGGTCTCTGCAGGAAGGGGATGAAGTAGGTAGACACCTGGGGACTGTCCGGGAGCAGCTTTCCCTTCCCCTCCTCCAGCCACTCCCCTCACTTCCTCCCCCTCCCCTGGGGCTCAGGTGTAGAGAGCAAATCTCTGAATCCATGGAAACCAAGGAGGCAGAAAACCAGAAAGGAGGAGGGGGCTGAGTGCTGTCTTGCAGATCCTGGGGAGGGGGAGGGAGGATATTCCTTTTCTGACAGAATAAAAGCCTAAAACACCATTTTCTCTCTCACTGGAGGCCACCTCACCAAAACACTGGCTCCTGTTTCTCCCCGGGGGCTGTGGGAGCAGGCAAGGGGAAGTCTGGCTCTTGTGGGGAGCTAGCAGGCCCTAGTTGGGAGCAAGGGTCAGGGTAAGGGAAGAGGTGGGGAGATGGGGCTTAGGACACTGGGGGTCCACGTGGTGTGTGGGGGTGCTGGAGGTGGAGATCAGGGGTCAGGGATCTGAATAGGGGTTGGAGCTGCTGGAGAGTAGGGGCTGTGGACCAGCGGATGGCGTCAGTTAGTGGAGAGAGGAGGAGTCCAGGAACCTTTCCCTCCAATGTGCAAATCAACTGACCTCCCTTCCTGGGAGACACTGCTTTACTTTCTTCTAGACCTTTGAAGTACCTTCCCACACAGAAACATGTGTCTGTGGAAGATTTCCAGACAGAAAATCTTCTATTGTTTGTTTATTGTGGTGGAAATGGAACCCAGGGCCTTCGCATTGCGCTATATCCCCAGCTGTTTTTTATTTTATATTTTGAGGCAGGGTCTCACTAAGTTGTTAAATTACCCAATCTGGGCTTAAACCTGCAATCTTCCTGCCTCAGCCTCCCAGGGTGCTGGGATTACAGGCCTGCACCATTATACCTCGCTGCCTGGCTTCTCATTTAAGGGTTTGTACATACGTGCAGTATAATAGTAAGCACTATACTTCCACTTCTGGCTGCTAATGTGCTGAGATTTTCTCTCTCTCTCTTTCTTTCTTTTTTTTTTTTTTGAAACAGGATCTCACTACATGGCTCAGGCTGACTTTGAGTCAGGCTAGCTTTGAACTCACAGTGATTCTCCTGCCTCAGCCTCCCCAGGCTCTGGGCTTACAGGTGTGCACCGTACCTGGCTGAGACTCCTCTTTCTTGATAGATATAGACCTATGACACTCCTTTGAGCTAGTTTCATCATGCCCCCATGCCTGAGTAGACAGGAGTTCACTTATCAACGATAGGCACACCACCTCCAATTTCTCACTATCACAAATAATCCTGCAACCACAAGCGGTCTGGTTTTTATCTCTTTCTATGCACTTAGTGGAGTATTTTTACTCTAAATTGTGAGAATTACAAGATCGGTTTTTCTCTTCCTTCTTCCCTTCCTTCTTTTCTTCCTTCCTTCCTTTCTTCCTCTTTTCCTTCCTTCTTTCCTTCCTTCTCTTCTTCATTCCTTTCTTCTTTCCTTCCTCCCTCCCTCCCACCTTCCCTCTCTTCCTTCCTTCTTTCCCTCCAGATAGTTCCAAAGTGCCCTTTGCAGTAGCTATTATGATTTATTTCCCCACAGCTGGACAACATTCAGTCTCTTCAAGCTTCTACTCAGTGCCAGCCTTGGGGCAGGAGTGACAGGGTAGTAGGCTATCTAGCCAGCAGGGGCTGAGCCCTGTAGGTACCCCAGATCCTTGACCGAATCAGTGTGCTTTCCTATCTGGGCTGTGAGGAGGGGAGGAGTGGGCCTCTGTGTCCTTGGACGTGAAGGCTCCCACCTAAGGAAGGGAGGGAATTAAGCAGCAGGGCAACGAGTTCTGAATTGATGCCCAATGCCCATGCTTCATCCCAGGAGAGTCAGCCCACAGGGTCAACCCAGATTCAAGGCACGAGAAAGCACGAGTTTCCTTGGGTGACTGCCCAGTCAATGGACCCTGAACCTGGCCGCAAACTGCAGGCAGCTGGAGTGCTGATTAGAAATCTAGATGTAGCCTGTTGTGACGGAGCATGTGTGTAATCCCAGCACTCTGGGAGGCTGAGGCAGAAGGACACAAAGTTTGAGCCCAACCTGGGCAACTGAGTGACTGAGTAAGACCCTGTCTCAAAATAATAACTATAAAGGGGTTGGGGATATAGCTCAGTGCAAGGGCCCTTGGTTCCGTCCCCAGTACTGCAGGAACAAATCCAGGTGCCTGGGCCACACCCAAGCCCACCCAATCAACATCCCAAGAGGTGGGCTGCATGTCCCCCTCCCCCAAAACACACACAGAAGGAGCATGGACCTTGTCCCTCTGCTGTGTGAACTTCTCTCAAAGTACTTAGATGCCCTCGGACAAGACCTTTAGTCTTTACATAGTAAATGGCCCCTGGTGACAGAAGAGACAAAATATGCTCTTGGTGCCAGGTCCAAAGCTAAAGACAATTTTCTGTGCAGCCAGTTTTGCAACCTGGAGTCTGGGGAGCAATCACCAAGATTCTGTGAGTTCTTCTCACCCCAGCTTTGGCTTCCTCCTCCCTTCAAACAGAGGTGGTGCCTGGTAGGGATTTTGGGTCCCTTCTCCTCTCAGATCCCTGTGCAGAAAGGCTTGGCTGCCCACCCGCAGTGGCACTGGTGCTGAGGATCTGAGCAGCTGATCAGCCACCCATGTGTCGCCCAGAGAGAGAAGCTGGGAGAGTTCCTGGGCTGGGCACAAGGGGAGATTTGCTGTTTGGGCTCCGAGATGAGACGACTCTTCGAAGGAGCCCCCTCGGCAGGGATGCCTGCTTCTGACCTTACCACTGTCAGAAGATTTCCAATCCATTTTCCCTTTAGCCCTAAATGTATAGTGTGATATTGGTCTTTGAGATCTGGAAATAAAATTGTGATTTTTTTTTCCCAAAGGCTGTTTGACCTGAGTGTCCAGAAAGGAATGGAGAAGGGCATAGGAATCGTACTGGTTCACTGTGCTCATCTGACTTGGAGACCGTGCTGCCATCTGAGTCAGGCATAGTGCTATCAACTCCTTGGTTGTCTATGAGTCTTTGTGAAAGGTGCTCAGTTATGTATGGCTAGTGCTTGGAGGTGGGCTGGGGTGCTCCACTTGGACAGTCCAAGCCTTGATCATGGGCAGGTGCCTCAGCTCTGGGGCCCCTGTCGTCACCCAGATGGAGAAGGTGTCAGTGTTGAGCGATAGCAACCCTCTCTTGCTCTGTGCTTGGCTTTCCCATAAGGTCCTAATCTGTCTGATCAACGCTAACCTAGCGCCTCGATGCTGGGCTTACTGGCTTGTGGTGCACTCATGGTTCTGTCCACAAACTCCTTCAGATTTAATTGGCTCTAGTACTACAGAGACCCTCCAGACTTCTTGAAATCTGTCCCTCCTACTTCCATGTTCCTCACTATTGGGTCCCTGTTCTCAAAAAACAGTGAGTGTACCGATTAAAAAAAAAAAAGTGACCAGCTCCACATTTGTATCACGTTAAACTGTCCCCCTGGGACTTGGTGTTCAAAGCCTCGTCCGACCCTTGGAACTGCCCTGTATGGGAAGCAAAAGCCACTTTGTTTCCACCTCCAAACAGGGAAAGTGGGGACCAGAGATGATCCCCTTCCCTGACTCAAGCCCTGGTGCTGACTTTGAAGTCCTCGAACTTCCTTCTCAACACACCAGTTCGAACAGGGCATTTGGTGTCTGGGGATATTTGCTTGGCAGTGATATACAGGCAGAGTCAGATAAGAGCTTAAGAAACTCCCCAGAAGCCCCCACAAAAATTTTGTATCCTCCCCATGTAATACTGAAAATAAACGTTGTACCAAATCATGAAGTAAGAAAGTCTCACTTTGGGTGAAATGAAAATCACTGCATTCTGATCTTTCAGATTGCAATATTAAAGATGAGTTTACAGATGCAAACTTTTCAAAGTTTTATCTGGGGGGTACTGGTACCCCAAACTGATCTATCACCATATAGGGCTTTGTGTATACTTACCAGCATTTAATCACTTTTATTTTGCAGTACTAGGGATTGAACCCAGGGAGTTCACATTGAGCTGTAGGGGCCATGCTAATCTTCTCTGTATCATTCCAATTTTAGCATATATGCTGCCGAAGTGAGCATTCTTTTTTATTTTTATTTAAAAATAATTATTTTTGAGGCAAGATTTCACTGAATCTCCAAGTTGCCCAGACTGTACTCAAACTAGTGGTTTTCCTGCCTCAGCCTTCCAAAGTGCTGTGATTATAAATGTGCACCACCACATCCACCTTTAACTGCTTCCAGTTTGGAGAATGGAACTTGGTGACATGTCACATACCTACCTCTCCATTCCCATCCCTAGAAGAGGCTAGAAGAGACAGGCAGCCAGGATGTGGGCATGAGACTTGGGCTCTGCAGCCAGCTGCACTGTTCACCGAGGATTTTGGCTGCGCAGGGAGTCAAGCCAGGATGCTGTCTCAGTCCAAGCTTCTGCCCAGGGACAGAGGTGGTGGCAAGGGTCTGCACAGCAGTGCCAGCTGCCTCGTCTCCTAGGGTGTGGCCTGGGGGTGAGGTTGGCCACAAGACTCGCTGGCTCCTGCCTGTTTTCTGAGCCCACCCTCCTCCATCTGGGCTGCCTGACACTTTTCTAATGCATCCCTCTTCTGCTTGAGATAACCAGACTGAGGGGCTGTTTGCTATAGAAAACTCTGATGATGGTGGGGGCTCAGGAAGAGATTGCAGCCAGGCTGCCAGGTAGCAGGGGCCTTTACAGTCTGTCACACAGAGGAGCCACAATGGGGTCATGGGAGAAGAGGTCAGAGGAGAGACAAAGATTAATGGGAATGAGTAGACAAGGTGAGGTCAGCAGCAATTCCAGCAGGAGAGGGAGGAGACACAGGTGACCCAGTCTTTATGGTGGTACAGACAGGATGGTGCCTTCCAGGGACACAATCTGCAGGTGATTTCATGTGGGGCTAAGAGCATCCTTCTTAAAATGCCACCCTGACTGGAGTCCCTGAGAGGGCAGTGTGAACACCAGCAGAGACTCACCGTCCCATCAGAGATGTTCTGAGACTCAGACTTGGACAGAGGGACAGTCAGTCCCTCACCAGGGAGTTCCTTTCCAGGACACGAGCTGCAGAACCAAATCCCCCTCCTCTGGGATGTGGCACTCATCCATTTTAAATTAGGAATTTCACTCATTTTTATCAAGATCGTAAATGCAGTAATAAAGTTAGGTCAATGAATAGCCCAGTACAACATGGGCAATGCAATAAAGGTGAAAGCAATAAAAGGTGGAGCTGCCAGCCACCCTGCACTGGCAAGACTCTTGAGAAGTAAAAGTAATTATCACCTGTGCAACCTGGCCGGCCCATTCTGTGTGTACGGAAGAAAACAATTTCAGAACTTTATTTCCTATATTGAACGTCGATAATTGGATGTATTTATAAGTCTCGCTGGAAGAAAACAGCTTGTGATTTCAAGATGAGAAAACAGTCTTCCAAACAGTAAAAAACAATATATTTCCCATTTTCGCAAACACAAAAAGAGCTTGTTTCCTCTGACGTTTCGAAGGTGCTGCTGGAATGATTTGCCTTTGTGAAGCCACCATTCCGTTTCTCATCATGAATTGCCTCGTAGACCCTGGCAGAGCACACGGCAGGGACCACTTCATCTGAGGTGGTGACGGGGGCTTCCCAGGGAAGGCCTCTCGGCTGCTGCCTGCCTCTTTCCTGCAACAAGATAGATGTCTGGTGGGCCAGGCTGGGGAAGGAGGAAAGGAGTAGGACATAATGTGGGGGTTCCTCTGGGAGCTGGAGAGGAAAGCTGGGATGTGGGCCAGGAGGACAGAGCAGACCCTGTTGGCCTGAGGACACTGCAAAGGCCGAAGGCTGGGATCTGCTAATACACTGATGGAAAGACAGCCATCTGGGCACATCATGCCTGTTGCACCTCTTCTTTCCCCATCCAGAAAGAGGTTGGGTTGGAATATGCACCCCTGCCACCTATCACACACACACATATCCCCATTCTTTTCTTCAGTCTATTTGGCACTGGTTTTCTGAGTCTAGTTCCCTATGCTCAGCAAAGGCAAGCAAATAATCACAAAAATTCAAATGCTATCTGGTGTGGGGTTTTACCTTCTGAGGCTGGTACCCCAGGAGGCTGGTACAGATCCCCTCTTTTTTCCCTGGTGCTGGGAATTGAACCCAGGACTTGTGCATGTTAAACACATGCTCTACCACTGAGCTGCATCCTGAGCCCTGGTTTGGAGCCCCTTGCTGGCTCTTTCCAATTTCCCCCTCCCAACCTGCTAAACTCCTGTCCAAGAGATGGGCTTAGGTCCGGCAGCTTCTCTGCTCTGAGCCCCAGTCACTCCTCACCAATGAAATAGCATGAAGCCTGCTCTTCCACACCCCACCCCCCGCACCATGGTGAGGTCTTTGGGGACAATGCAGAGGCCTCTTCCTTTTCGTTGGCACACAGGCTGAAGATCCTAAGGGCAGGGTCTGGGTCCCCAGCCCTCATGGCATGCTCCATCATAGCATGGCACCACGGGCCACAGTTCTGCAGCTGGGGGCAGAGACAACATCCAGGTCATCTCCAGCATGGTCCCATAGAATTTCCAGCAGACCAGCATCTTCAATATAGAGCAGAGAGGGGTGGAGCCCATGTTCTGGCTCTTCCGGAGGACACCCCTGCATGGCCCCAAGGGTGGCTCATGAGTCAGAGTCTGGCTGGCCTGCCGTCTCCAGACAGCCAGATGTCAGCAGTGTCCATGGAGCTACAGGGGAGTGGTGGCTACATGGAGGGTGAGCAGAATAGGCCAACAGAGTGTCACAGGGACAAAGGAGGAGTCATCCCAGGATGAAGTAAAGATGCTCTAGAGCACGGACACCTCCAGCCACCTCTTGGTCATCAGGATGGCAGACTTTCATGAAGGGCCTGTGACCTCGGAGGCGATGCTGATGCTTCGCTATGTGAGGCATAAGCGTGCTGCCTGGCGCTCTCCCTCAGCTGATTTACACACTCCCACTCCGACTCTCTAAAATCAATCTTTCCCCAATTGCCTCCTGGCTCCCAGCAGCATCCTGGGTCTGCCCTGCATGAGTAACTATGCAATCTTCTCCCACACCCTGAGCAGCTTCTCCCCAAGTCTCTGCCAGAGCTTCTGACCGGCAACAGGAGAGAGGGAGGGGCCATCCTGCTGCAGCCTCCAGTGGGGAGTCCTGAGGGGTGGGAGTGGGATGGGGGGGTGCCTTGATGGGTGAGGAGTGGTAGACAACTCGGCCAGAGCCTCTGCAGTGGAGGGGAGGGGCTGGGGGCCAGGCTGATGGAGCTATCAGCCAGGCAGGAATTGCCTAGGAGGACCATTGTCCAGATGGGCCTGGGTGGGTGCTTCGTTCAGTGGGTGGGTGCTCTGCCCCTATTATTTTGTAAATATTTTGGGTAATTACTTCTTTTTCATAGTAATAAGCACTCAGAACTGGCAGTTGGCTTAATTTTGATATATTTTTATACCAAAAGAAGTGGTGCTGGGGAAGGCTGTGATTATCTGGGGGCAGGTTTTCCTTCTGTAAAGTGGCATTAATAGTTTTCTGTGCACCCTTTGTTATTTTTATAAAGTGTACTTATTAGGGAGTTGAGTCTCTTCGGCTGCAGGTGGCACTACTGCATAATGGGGAGGTCCAAGGTCTCAAGGACACCAGGATCTGTGTGAGATCTGGCACATCACTTACCTCTCTGGGCCTCAGTTTCCTCATCTATACAATGGAATTAAGGATAGTTTTTCTCTTTCGGGGCTTTTGTGAGATTTCTATGAGCTAATATTTCGCCAGTGTCTGTAAGTGCTCTAAACCTGTTGGAACTGGGCGGGGGCAGCATTTGCTTTCCAATTCCTCTTTCTCTGTAGGGCCCTGAACAAACACCAGAGCCCACTTGGGTAGAGAAGCAAGCCCTCCCGAATTCCACCCCTCAGGCCTCCTCCCTGGCCTCCCCTCCTCCAGATTCTTCTCCATTCTGCACTTGAGGGAGCTTGCAAAAGATTTTACCAGGCCCAGTTCCAGACAGGCCTCGGCCCTTGCTTACCTGTGGGGCTGCACCTCTCTCCCCACACTCCCTCTCCTGGACGCTGAAGGTTTCAGTAGATTCCTGCAACAGCCCCCGCCTTTGCGCAAGCCCTTCCCTGTCTCTGGCCTGGGTCACAGTCTACCCCCTCTTCTCCCCAACGATTTATTTATGCCTGTGTTCTTCCTGCGAGTGGGCTGGGACGCCGGGTCGGGAGCTGACCCAGAATCAAGGTGTTCACTGCCTCGGGACACTCCCACCCACCTCTCAGCGACCTCGGGGGCTGCTCCCGCCTCGCCTCGCCTCCTCTCAGCCTTCCAGGCTTGGCTTCCGCGAGTCTGGTGGAGCAGCGAGCCGGAGGGGGCGGGGGCAGAGGCCTGCCCCGCCCCTGACACGCCCCTGACACGCCCCCTGCAGTGGGCTGCTGCTGGGCTTTGGTTGACGCTACACTTCACGTGACGCTCTTGCCGGGTGAACATGGCGTCCTCCGCTCGGTGAGTGCTGCTCTCCTCTCTAGCTCTTGCCCGCCTGTGCGGAGAGGGGGCCTCGGTGTTCCTGGCTCGACAGTGGGTCTGAGGCCCTCGGCCCTGGCTGGGCTTGCTGCGTGGCCACGGGCAGCACGCTGCTTCCCCAGCGCTGAGGGGCGAGGGGAGAGCGCCGAGCCGGGGCCGGCGCTGGCGCTCAAACTTCCCCTCCGCCCACTGGCCCGGGGGGCTCCTGACGCCCAGGCCTCACCCGCGAGCCTCTGGCGGCCCCAATGTGTGCGGCCGAGGCGGGAACTCAGGTGGGCACGCTCGTGTACTGCCACGCCCTTCCGAGAAGGTGGCGAGGTCGGGGCGCCGGACACCCAGGCGGTCCCTGGAATGGGGAGTGTTTGAGGTGGGGATGGAATCCCCTTTTCCAGAGGGACACTTACCCACTTCCTTCAGGATCCAAATGTCAGCTCTTTAGAGAAGCCTTCCCTAATTACGTGTCACACTTTTTGTAGCTTACTGCCTGGTAAACTATGGAGTGCATTCACTTGTACTTGTCTTCTCCTCCAGAGCTTTACTAGTTCAGCGCTCTATACACAGGAGGTGCTCCATAATATTACGGAGTGGAATGGTCCTTGGGGGAGGAAGGACTGTGGACCTATGGGCTCATCTAACTTTTGGGGGAGAATATCCTAGATGAGGGAGCATCTGAGCAGAGCAAAGGTTAGAGATAAAGATTGAGAATTCATACTGTTCTGGAGATAGGAAAGAGTGAGGGACATCCCAGGCCTAGAGGGTGTCTCAGGTGGCCTCTGGAGACTTTGTCCCGAAGGGCTGGGAGAGTTTTTATCTGCTTGAATCTGCTTTTGAAAGCTCACTCCCTTGGACCAAGTTTAGTGAGAGGGAGTACAGCCTGGTCTACAAGCCACCAGGAAAGGTAGTCATAGGAGAGAGTAGCACCCCAAATATCAGATTGGGACCTGAATCAGAATGGAAAAACCCGTGGTCTGAATGCATTTTTTGGGCAGTGGGGCAGAATGCAACAAAGTAGGTTCTCAGTTGGTCCCCAAGGTTGAGAGAACTTGGAAGGTGCAAATCAAACATTTATTGGGCACCTCTAAGAACAGCACTGAACCTACCAATAGATATTCACAGGGCACAGGGGCAGATGGACACATAAGTCTCTGTCATCTGTCTGTCTGCCTCTGGTCTTGGTGTGTGTGTGCCAAGAGGGGGCATGGGGTCTGAGGTCAGGGCAGAGTGTGCGAAGGCTTCACTCCCTGGATGGTCTTTGTGGGAGACCTAAGCAGTGAGACACATTTCAGATAGAGAACTGTACAAAGTTCCAGGTGCGTGGCAAGGATCTCAGGGTCAGAGCTATGAACCCAGCCTGTGGCCCTGTCTTGAGTTGCAGAATGAGGAATAGGTGCAGGCTTGGTGTCTGGTGTGGGTCTGTTATCACTCTATCTGAACTGGCCAGGTGGTCACAGGGAGTTTCAGGGCCTGTATTTAGTTGAGAGCTCCAGGCTGGCCTAAGACCTGCTCCTTCCCTGGAGGTATAGACCAAGCTGGTGATTTGGAACTAGGCCAAGGGCTGCTGTAGTAGAGCCGATTCTCTGGGTCATCACACAGCATGGGTGAGGGGGCTGAAACAGTGAGATGGAGGTCTTGGAGAGATCCCGTATCGGAAGGGTGACCTGACAGGTGCGGGGTGCGTCCAGAGCTGTCCCAGGGCTCCTTGGGAAAAGCGATCCCGGGCTGGTACAGGCTTCCATCTGTGGCCTCCTTATGGAGAGGAGGTCCCAGCAGCAGCACTCACTGGGAAGATCAGTGTGTCACACATAATGAACCATCTCGTGATGGCTGTGGGCTCCCAGGGAGTTGGATTTGGTTGCCTACAGGATCCTTCCAGAGTGTGGGACAGGGGAGGCCCACGAGATACCCAGGTGCCTGGAGTGTGTACCATTTGAACTGGGGAGCAGTAGATGCCCTAAGTAGCATCTCAGACTCAGTTTGAAACTTAAGAGGCTTCTCTTGGGGAGCATTTTAGGGTTGATTCTGCTGTGCCATGCCATCCTGGGTAGAGGCTTCCTGTTTGAGACAGAAGCTCCCACAGCCCCAGAGTTTGCTCTGAGCTCGTCTCCATCTCCCCTTGCTTCCCCCTTGGAGAAGTCCCCCATTGCATGGCACTTGGGGGACATAGCTCTGGTTTCTGCTTGAGCTGTGCTTTGAGCTTTCCACAGACAGGGTTGAGATCTTTTGGCTTTTTCCAGACCTGTCTGCACCTGCTCCCCGACATGATTTTTCCCACTCTCCTTGTGCCTTTGACCACTCTCATCTCTTGGCCTTGGCATGTCCTCTAACATGGTTATGAGACTGTTCACAAACCTGCAGGCCCAGCTCAGACGGTTCCTTCTTGCAGAAACATTTCCTGAGCCTTCACTAAAAGCTTCTTGCTCAGAGGTCCAGAGGGTCTGTTTTCCCCGTTGGCGGGACACATTTCCATGCCTGCCTATCATGGGTGGCTGAGAGATGGCTTCCTTTCATGCCTCTCCTGGTGTCTTTGGAGCCCGGGCAACAGTTCACTTTGTCTCCCCAGAGACAAACTGTGGCCACCCTGTGATTGATGCTTGGTGAAATGGTGCCACATGAAAGAAAGGGTCACTTGCTCTAGATCCAACGTCGTGTCCTGCTTTCCTGGGTAACCCTCAGTGATGGAGGAAACAAGATGTGGATAGGAAAGGGAACAGGATTCCAAGGATGAATGGGAAGAAGTAGCTCTCACTCTTCACCTCAGTGGTGCCCAGGGAGCTGTTTTCAACCTAGCAAGAAGGAGCAGATAAACTGCTTTGGGTGTGTACCCGTTGGGCTGTAGGCCAGGCTGGAGTCAGCATTCTTCCAGAGAGAAGGTATCTGGAGGAGTCAGGTTCTTGGCCCAAAGCCTGTCCCTCCCTGAGGTGAACCTTGTGCTCCTGAACAAAGGCCTCAGGCTGACCCCTGGAAGATAAGGGTAGAGGTGGGTCTTCCCCAGCCTGACCCTGACTCTGTCCAGCCCTCTCCTGGTCCCAGTGTGTGCTGGGCCACCCGATCCTCTTCAGGAGAGGGGGAGGTGGAGTGGGTGCTGACCATCTGCCTTTAGACCCTCTCTAGCTGAGGTGACCTGCCTGGCCTTGATGATGGTCATGTAGCTGTTGAGCTGCCTGAGTGTCTCCTCAGTGCCTGGCCCTGTGCTGTAGGCCGAGGGCAGGAGGGCAGGCTAGTTCTTGGTTGGCCTTTGTGGCTGTATTTTATTGCTACTTTTGCTGAATTTGCAGGTAGAAGTCACCTGCAAGACTGGGCCTGACAGTCTTTCTAGGGGCCTGGTTTGTGCTGTGAGTAATCAAAGGCCATGTCTCTGTAACCTTGATTTGGGGTGTCTTTTAATAATGAATGGCTGCAGAACATTGTCTTACCTGTGAGCTGCCCTCCTCAGGCCAATGCCCAGGACAGCCTAAGTCCTGCATGAGGAGTGAGTGCAGTCACTCCTCAGTGTCCAAGGACCCCCTCAGATTCCCCAATCCACAGGCGCTCCTGTCCCTTCTATGTAATGACTAAGAGACCCCAGTCTGGATGCCCTAAGGGATTCAGGCCTCTCAGGAAGCTCTGGACTCGAGCAGGCCCAGCCCTTCTGAGAACTTTCCAGGTATGTGTTTACGGGCCAGGTAGAGACAGCACTTGCTGTACTTAAGGAGGGAGGCCAGTCAGAGGGAGGGATGTGGGGGGGGGAGATGAGGTGACCCAGATTAGGGATTTTAGCCAGTGGTGCTCTTGGGTGACTTTGGCTGGGGCCCCAGTGTCATTGGCTCTGTGCTAGTGGGGAGTCCACAGAGACAAAGTTTCTCCCTCCACCCCTGCCATAGGCTTTACTACTGAGCAGAAAGAGTTAGGGAGGCCTTAGGGGACTCTTGGGCATGGCTGCTGGCAGCTGTACTTTCAGTTCCTGCCATTAGGGTCAGGCTTGGGGCATTTATGTTTACAGGCTGTCACCAAGTTCTTGCTGCCCTTTCATCCTTGTGGTAAGCATGGCAGACAAGCAGCCGTGGCTTAGAGGAAGCCCTGGTGGCTTGGGCCATCCAACAATCTGGTCACCCTCCTGGGAAGAAGAAGGGCACATGCCCGGGGAGAGGAAGTGAGGCTTTAGCCTCTGTGTCATGTGCGGAATGTTCCTGACCCCTCCACCCTTCCTGGCCAGCAGGGGCCAGATGTTCCACTTCCTACCCCTGGAGCTGATGTGGCATCTTCTGATTTGCACAGCTGGGAGTGTGGGCCATGTGTTGACTGTGACAGTTGTATACTCAGCAGATACTTATTGAGGGCTTGCTCTGTGCCAGACAGGGTGCTGGGCACAGGATGCAGCAGTGACCAGGGTAGAACCAGTCAAGTGGGTGGAGACCACAGCTACATTTAGGTTAGAGGTGAACATATCACTTCATTAGGGACCTGATCCGAATCCAAGAATTCACTTAAAGGTGACGGAAGAGAGTTTAATGTAGGGACAGTTCACAGAACTTGGGGCCGGTTATGGGAACCTGGGGAAAAAGAGGAGGGAAACTAGCTGCTCAGAATCTCGGGGAGGGCTGCACTGTGGCCCAGTGTAGAGGGACGGCACAACCGCAGGAGGAGACAATTGCAGGTTCAAAGAGGAAACCCAGGGAAGACCATCCTTAGAAGGTTGCCGGGGCGCCAAGATGTGCTCATGTGTCCAGGTCCCGTGTGAGGCACCTCAACCCCTCTTCATGGCTGTGGTGCTGTGAGGGAAGGTGTTATCGCAGTCCCCAGGCAGAGCCCTGTCTGCACCAGCTCTGGGCTGTCCCTGCCCTCCTTGGGCTCCCTGCTGTGTTTCTTCACACTTTGACTTCCAACTAGCTTGCAGGGACTGCTCTTGTTTCCTCCCTTGGGTCAATCTGTCAGCAGATTTCTAAACCTGCTTTTTCCTTGTCTTCATGGAATTTAAATTTTGCCTGAAGAAACAGCAAGCAAGTAATAAACAAGTTAAATAGTGGTGAGTACTCTAGAGAGAAATGAGGAGAGCAGGAGGCTAAGGTTTGGGTGGGTGCCCAGAAAAAGCTGCTCTGGGAAGAAGGAGGCATTTTGTAGAGGTGTGCTTGGAGTGTGGACCCAGTGGGCCCTATGGGGGCACCTTTGAGAAGAACATTCCCCCGGGCAACACCAGCAAAGGCCGGAGTTTTCTTGGTTTCTAGGAAAGATGGAGAATGACCATGTGGCAGAGGAGGAAACCAAGGAACACAAGGAGGGCCCTAGCTCCTCATCATGTAGGGGCTGGGGAATGAGTACATGAGGAAGCCAGGCAGGGAAGGGTGCTGAGACCCACAGTTTCTTGGAATTGTCCAGGCCACTTTGGGAAGGCAGCTCTCCCATGGGGAGAAGTCAGATTTGGGTGTGTGTGTGGACACTATGGCTAATGACTTTGCTGATAGGGAGTGGAGAAGAAAGGGGATGCAGACAGGCAGAGACAGGTAAAGAGAGAGATGCAGAGAGAAAGGACAAGGATGGCTTGAACAACCATCACAGCAGGGTGCCTTTCTGGTGGCACAAGGAGATAGGTTTGGGTCTGCGTTCTGCTTGCTGAGTCTGAGGTGGCTGGGGCCTGAGAGGCAGTGTCAAGGAGCCAGGGAATCTGTGACTCTGAGGGGACAGCTGTGGCACTGATGGGGCTCAGCTATGCTGAAGGAGGGGACCTGGTGAGGGAAGGTCTCATGACCGAGCCCTGAGGCTGTGGCAGGAGGCTGGCCCAGAAGGGAGGGAGACTGAGGATGGAGGAGCTGGTGTCGGGCCTGGTTCAGCAAAGGGCAGCCCCCGTGTTATAGGCAGGAGAGGCTTAGTGAGGACTGGGGCCCACGACAGATTCAGCAGCATGGGGCATCGTGTGTGTGTGTGTGTGTGTGTGTGTGTGTCTGTGTGTGTGTGTGTGTGTGTGTGAGAGAGAGAGAGAGAGAGATAGGCTGTATGCATGGTGGGGTGGAGCTGGACACACAGAGGACTGATAGCAGTGGACAGCATGGACTGTCAGGCCAGGCAGTTGAGGTTGTTCTGTGTCTGGTTGCTGAGACTGCCCCTGGAGAGAGGGCAGCTCCTTCTGGACCATTGTCCAACCAGTTATGGGATAGGGGCAGGCCATGCAGGGGTGAAGAGGAAGCCTCGGGTGAGTCCACATGGGGAGTTTGGGGAGTGCGCCTCTGGACATGAACTGTGTCTTCTCAGTGACCAGGGAAGCCAGCAGGGTGTGAGGAGCCTGCAGAGGAACATCTCCCAGCTCTGCCAGGCCAGGCTCCACGCAGCAACAGCTGAGGCTCTCCTTGCTGTCCTCCAGATGTGCACCCTGTGGCTGCTGTTCACACGGCCATCTTGCCATGGTTCCCCCTTAGTCACTCGGCTCAGGGTGCCGTGTGTGTGTGTGTGTGTGTGTGTGTGTGTGTGTGTGTGTGTGTGTGTTATCCTCGGGGATAAGGACAACCAGGCTGTGAGGTCAGTGACTTGCAGGGATGGGGACAGAATGCAGGGTGCATGTTGGTGAACCAGTGTTGTCTGGGTCAGATCTTGTGTTTCTGGTCAGCCCAGCCCTTTGGAAGCTCCTTGCAGATGTTGGGCTCCTGGAGGGTGACAGTTGAGTGGCGTCTCTAACCACCGCAGGCTTTCCCCCTGTGGGCCTCCCTGTCGCCCAGCTAAGCAGACCAGCTGTCCTTCCTCTCGATGGTGGACCAAATGCTCAGAGACACAGCAGGGCAGGATGTGGGTGACAAGCCCCTGTGGTGGTCCTACAGCCCAGTGAGGGGCTGTCTCTGGGTCGCAAGCAGGTCAAGCTGCGGCCAGCTTGCCATGTGCCGATGGGGGTCCCGCAGGGGGCCCAGACCAAGGATGGTGGATACATCTGGAGGTGCTAACAGACCTGCATGGTGGTGTGTGCTCTTGTCTTTGCAGCCCTTCCTTTTCCCTGGGGAACGAGACTTTGCAGGTGCCACTGGCCCTCTTCGCCCTGAACAGACAACGCCTGTGTGAGCGTCTGCGGAAGAACGCGGCTGTGCAGGCTGGTTCAGTGGTGGTACTGCAGGGCGGTGAGGAGACACAGCGCTACTGCACTGACACCTCCATCATCTTCCGCCAGGTGAGCTACGCCTGGCCTCCCATGGGCCTGTCTGCCTGCAGCACCAGGCTGGGAGGTAACAGGCAGTGGGTATCTCTCAGGGATCCTGCAGGGGCCCCATAGAGGCAGTGAGGGGCCAGGGAGCTCATACTCAGTGGGGTCAGTGAGCTCTCAGCAACAGCTAGGGGCAGAGCTGTCACCAGCAAGCTCAGCTCAGCCAAGCTCTCTCAGGTCAAGGTACAGAACGACAGTGTTCCTGGGGAGCAAGCAAGTGAGGCTTCATGGAAGGTGCAACACTCAGTGTGGGCCCTAAAGGCCAGGATAAATTCAGACAGTTGGGAGGACGGTGTGTACAGGAGCAGTGGTACAGTGGTCGGGGAACAGCAGAGGGTTAAGGTGCAGATGGGGAAGCTGAGTTCCTGGGGCCAGAGTCTGTCTGCAGTAAAGAAGACTAAGAGGAGCATGTGACTGGGCTGATTATTTGTGCAGGAGTTGGAAGCCCAGGCCTCTATCATGGCTTGGCCAATGCCGACCCTTGTATCCCTCTCTGGGCTCAGTTTCCTCCCTAAGGATGTGGTCCAGGGGCTCCTGAGATTCTGGGACCAAAGGCTGGATGTCAGGGCCTTGGCTGAGAATCATTGGTAATATTCAGTCCCTAGAAATAAGAACACTGGCCCAGGACACCATGGAGGCCCAGAGCTGTTCATCCTGGCATTGTATTTACTTTACAGATGGGGAAACTGAGGCCCAGGGGGGAACAGCTTTCCAAGAAGCAGAGCTGGGATTAGAACCCATTTTCTGACTCCGTGTCCAGTGCTTTTTCTTCTCACTGCCATGCTTAGAGCTGTGGTCTGACCTGTAGGAATTTGAGAACCTGCCTGGGGCAGGTGGAGTCTAGAGGATATGGCTGTCCAGCCAGAGCTGGAGCTGGAGCTGGAAGCCGAGTGCAGAGGTGGGAGGGCTGTGTGGGGCTGGGGGTCCAATTCTAAGAGAGGGAGGGCCCAGGCCCTTCTCTGGAAAGGAAGCACCCAGATTGCTCTTGCCTCCCTCTTGAACCTCGTGTTTCTGCTCACTGGTGATGAGCCTCCTTGTGCCCCCACAGGAGTCCTTCTTCCATTGGGCATTCGGTGTCCTTGAGTCTGCCTGCTATGGCACCATTGATGTGGACACCGGGAAGTCGACCTTGTTTGTGCCCAGGCTTCCTGCCAACTATGCCACCTGGATGGGAAAGTAAGGAGCAGTCCCTGCATTGTTACTGCAGCTGCTGCCCACTGGCTGGCTGGGGAGTAGGATGGGGGTGGGATGTGGGCCCCGGCCTGTGGGTGGCTGGAGGGACAGAGCAGGAGGGAGGGTTGGTGGTCGGGCACTTTGCCGGCTCCTCAAGTGGGAAGGAGCACAGATGGGAGGCTCCGTTTGCTCATCTTGAAATAGAGATTTCCAGTTTGGTTAAAATGCCTGGGTCCAGGGACTGGTCACTTCCTCTTGGCCTCAGGTGAATGGAGCGAGCCCACAGGTGCCCTTGTGGTAGATGCGGCTGGAGTCAGGGAGAGCAGTCTGGGGGCCTCTTGCAGCTCCGCCACTCGTGTGCAGGGCATTACATCATTCCTGTCTCTGGCACAGATGAGCCTGTCTTTTGCTGGCTGTCAGATAAGGTGGCAGCTCGGGACTGTGCTGACAGGTGCAGGTCCAGAGGCTGGACCTGCCCTCTTGGGAGAGGCTGCTCACCAGCCCCCGTCCTCCTACCCCATCCCCCATCCTACCAGCATGGGCCCTTCTGGGACCCAGGGACCATTCCTGCCTGCTCACAGGCGCTGAGGCAACAGCTGTACTTAACCAGGGATGTTTGAGGTGATCAGAGGAGCTGCTAAATGCTTCCCACCCTCCAGCCTGTCATTTCTGCCTGGAGAGTGATTATTCTGAGCTAATGTGTAAATTGCAGCCTTTAATGCCCAGAGCCCCAGAAGGCTCATTACCAGGTGGGTTGTCAAGTCTGTGGCTGGTTTGAATGACAAGGTACCTGGCTGCTGCAGGGACTCTGGTCCCTTTTCAGAAGGTTAGAGTCCTGTGGGGCTTGCCCAGACTTCCTGGCTTCACCTGCCAGCCCTTCCTACCCTTCCTCTCAGGTCTTTTCAGCGCAAGACCGTAACATCTACTGTTGGTCCTGGCCTGTTGTTGGGGCTCTTCCGCTGTCTTGGGGTGCAGGTTTAGGCCCACAGGTGTGCGTCAGTTCTGCTCTGAGGCACTTGGCAGAATCCTGGCCTGGCCATGGGCCTTGAACTTTGCTGGGAAGACTTGTTTTCAGGCAGAATTGGCAGCAGAAGAGAAGCGGGCTGTTTCTCCTGGGGGATGTTTCCCAGGCTTGGGCCTCGGGAGGGAGGGCAGGAAGTGGTTATGGCCAATTAGCTGGCCTTTGAAGGGAATGACTGGGCTGCCACTGAGAGGCCTTACTCGATACTGCCATCCCTTTCTATTTTCCTTTATTGTCCACCTTTATTCCATTCATGGCTGCCATATTATAAAGAGGAATCAGTCTCTCAGCATGGTGGTGTGACCAGACCCGGCCCTGGTCTTGCTGGACCTGCAGTCGGAAGCTGAGTTTGCCAGTGGTTCAGTGTGGCCTCCACGGGGAGATCACGGGGCTCATGAGTGGCCTAGTCACTGTGTAGGGCTGTAGTTCCTTCCTGTGAAACGACAGCGATGCTGCTGGTGAGGCACCACCAGGACTATCATTACAGTTATGGTCACTGTGGGCTGGTGACATTTGTGTCACTGACATGAGGTGGCGATAATGCTAGGGGACAGATCGCAAAGTTCAAAAATGGCTGTAGCAGTGATTTTGGACAGTGGCTGTCATCTGTCTTCCTGCTTGACCATGGTCAGGACATCAGCACACAGCTGTGGCAGTGTTGCTGTGTGACTTCTGAGGCTAGTCTGTAAGGTGTACTGTGGCTTACACTTAGATCCCCCTGGGGACGAACTGCCTTGGAGCCAGCCGCTGCGCCATGAAGAAGCCCGGACTCCCCCAAGCGGACCCCAGCTGTAGCCAGTACCAACCCCAAGCTCTGATGAGCCTCCTGATGGGTCCAAGCTCAGCCTCCAGGTCTTCTTGCTCGGGTCCAAGATGTTGTGGAACAGAGCTTAGATCTACTGTCTGTACACTGTGTTCCCGATCTTGAGAGTCTGTGACTATGAGACTTGTGACTGTGACCCTCCACTAAGTGTCCGAGTAACCCCAATAATGGGAACAACCTTGATGAGGAGTTTAGATCTGGTGTCTGTAAGAGGATTTTCTCAGAATCCTTTCTCCACCCTGATGAGGTCACATGAGCTGAGTTGTGGCCTCAGCCCTTCCTGCAAGTGGCATATCTACAGTCTGTGACCTTTGGCGGTGGATGGCACGTACAGTTCTGACGTGGCTGCCCTCTGAGCCTCCCTGTGGCTCAGCCTTCTGGCTCAGAGCTTGTTGAGATGTCTCACTCCTCAGAGAGCTCGTTCTGCAGTCGTAGCAGACGCCTCCTTCTGTGAGCTGTGGGGATGGACAGTGGTGAAGGAACACAGCTTCAGGGAGGGTTTGCTCAGGGCATCAGTAGCACCCCACCGCTGGAGTTTCTGTCTGGAGAGGTAGAGGGGTTCTGAGTTAATGTGCTCTTCTGTTTTCTTTTGTGAAGAGCTGGCCTCTGGTAGTCAGTCAGAGAGTGCCTGCCCATGGGTTGAGAGTGGGCATCCTTCGGGGCTGTGGGGAGAGAGGCTGCCTCACAACTCCACCATCCAGTGGCTAAACCTGAGCAAAGGCCTCCCCACGCCCACCATCTGGGGAGCCAAATGGCACTTGACTTGAGGGTTTAAAACCTAGGACCTGATTGGTCAGGGAACAGCTGTTAGCAGTTGGCTGTTCTGGAGTGTACTCTTCACTAACACAGCAATAATATTCTGTGCCTCGGCCACAGCTGGGTTCCAGAGAGGCTGTTAAAAGTTCTCCTTTCATCTGTCCTCACTTTGCCCATCCAGCTCATTGTCTAGTGCAGATAGACAGCCTTGGGCGGCCTTGAGGTAGAAGCAGGTCTGTAGGATTGGTCTCCCTAGTGGCAAAGGGGCAGCGTGCACTTGGCAGGCCAGACCAGGCAGCCTCTGTCCTAAGGGAGAGCCTGGCCTCGCAGCTGAGATGGGTCCTTGTCTTCTGCAGCCCTGGCTTCCTGCTGTGGCCGTTCCCAGCAGCTCTTTCCCTTCCCCTGCTCTGGGGTGACCTTCTCTAAGAACCCCTGTCCCAGGCCTTTGGGAGAGAAGGCACAGTTATAATGGGGCAGGGGCAGGGACAAAGGGCTAGTTGTTTGGGCCGAAGTTGGGGAGTGGCCAGATCTGATGTGTGTGGCTGCTTCCAGATCTTCTCTTGATCAATAGGGCACCGAGAGTGAGGCTGATGGGATTACCTGGCCTTTGCAATCAAAACCCACTAAACTGAACATTTGACCTTCAGTTCCTCAGCTTCCTTCTGAGTCTATATCTGCTGGCTTTTGAAAATCCATCTGGCAGATACTGCAACCCAGAGTCACCCAGGGAAACAACACCCCTGTCTGCAAGGTCTGCCACTTCCTGTGTAAATTGTCCAGCTGTCGGCACCACAGACACCCAGGGGGCCATTGGCAGCTTGGAGCTGGCCTGTGTCTCATCCCAGGCCCTTTTTGGAGCACAAGGGTGGTAGTAGTTTCTAATTCAATTTTATTTGGAGTCCTTGCTCACAAAAACATGACACCTTTTGCATGTGAGAATGCTTTCCATCGTATTTCATCAGAACCAAGTTTAGCCACTTCTGGCTGCCGGGTATCTGAGGTCCTCGGAGCAGGTAGGAAATTGCCTCTGTGATTCAGTGCCCTGGGCAATTCAGGGCGTGTAGAGGGTGAGTGATTTTGGGCTGAGATGGGGAAGCCCTCCCAGAACCTCAGCAGCTTGGCTGTGTTCTGCCCCTGCCCCTGGCCGAACCCTGGAATGAGAGCCAGTGTGACTGGCCTAGGTTTGCAGGGAGGTGGTTTTTGGCCTTCTGAGTGCAGGCTGCCTGGGAGGAGTTTGGAGCTGCATTGTTTGCAATGCATTGCATTGTATGGAGCTGTAAGTGAATCTCTCCAGCCTGAGGACCTGAGGTTCTGGCCTGGCTGCTTTGTTTTGGGAACCGATGTGTGGTGTAAGTGGGTGGTGGGTTTGTGTGGTGGAACGTGTGTGTGGGTGTGGAGGGTATGTGTGGCGTGACGTGTATGGGCTGTTTTCGGCATGGGGATGTATGGTGTGTAGTGTGTGTGTCTGAGTTTTCACAGCACTGTCCTCCATGCACATGCACCATAGGTCACAGGGACCAAGGCTTCCTCAGTGTCACCCTGGCCACCCAGACTCCCTCTGCTATCAGGGCGGGTTTGTGGGGTCTTCTTTAAGGGGCAGAGCCCTTCCTGAAAAGGGGCTTTGGGCTCCTGTGGCTCTTCCTGGGAAGCCCGCACCATGCCCGAGGGCCAGCACAGTGCTGGAGATTACTAGGTGCTGGGGGGTGTGGTGTCTCAGGCGTGGCTGGTTTTTTTTTTTTTTTTTTGTGGTACCGGGGATCGAACTCAGGTCCTTGTGCTTGCAAGGCAAGCACTCTAATCACTGAGCTAAATCCCCAGCCCGTGTGGCTGTTTTGATTACCTCTCCCTAGGCAGCCGTGTCCCTCTGGTGGGCTTGTCTTGGTGGAAAGGCTGCCACTTGCCCACACGAGAGATCTCCAGGGTCAGAAGCCTGCATTGCTTTGGAGAGGGCTGCTTTCTCTTTGACAACCTAATGACATCTTGAAATGGTTGCTGACTTCCGCTCCAGAGCAAGTGCTACCTCATTCTGCTGTGAAGGGAATGAAAGACAGCGGCATTGTTTGGAGCTGAAAGCTGGCTCTGGCCGTGGAAATTGATGGTGACTGCTGTAATTTGGCCCTATTACTTATTCATTAACTGTATGCAGGTGGTCAGCCAGCCGCCAAGACTTGCTCTTTGAAATTTCATTTTCTAGAGGGCTCTGTCCCATTGGCATCGGGTGGCATTAATTTACGTCTCCTTCCCACGTGAAGCCTCACACAGGGTGTTGGTGCTCACTGCATGGGAATCTGACTCTGAAGTTGAACTCATCCCTGGGCCCAGATGGCAGAGGAAGCCTGCACGGGCAAGTGTCCCTGAACATAGACCTCTCAGGAAGACAAGATCCTGTTCAGTGAGGGGACTTTTCTTTCCTATCAAAGCTGTCCGTTGTACCTAAAGGGAGAGAGTCTGGGCTGCAGTGAGCTTTCTTCCTGACCCATCTTCTTCTGGTCTGCTTCTTTTTATTTGGTCTCCCATATGATGGGGCCTAGAATGAGCTATACTTGCTGGACTCCAGACTCCAGATGGTATAGAGTCTCCGAGCGACTGCTGCCTCCTTTCCTGGCCTGGCCCTTGGTGGGTTCAGGGCCACCTAGTGACCTTGCCATCCTGCTTGGCAGGGCTCACGTGGACATGAACCTGTCCAAGTCATGGTGACCAGGTCTTCCATGGCTAGTTCGAAGCTGCACCCTGGCATGTATATCCCTTCAGGTGACATTTAAGTCATTTTTACTATAATTAACCCCAAAATATGAAAAAATAAGTACTATTCAAACTTAATTATTTCTGCCCTTTAAAAGAGAATGAAATACACAGTGCAGACAAGATGCTTACAGCTCTTTAGATTTTATCTGTCGGCTGGTTATTTCTGTTGAGAACCAGGTCTGTGACTGGGGAGGCACTTTTTGGCCCTTGAGTCTCAGCTTGCACTCTGGCTAGCCTTTGTCCTCAACCTCATTGAGGAGGGCAAGAGCCATCTGGCCAACGGGCATGGCGGGGGTGGGGGACACTGATGCTTGAGCCCATGTCTTGTTGATGTGGGGGCAGAGCAGCAGGCTTTCCTGGGGGCTGGCTGGCCCTTGCCCCAACTTGGTTCCCATGGTCACTTGCATGGCTTGTGGCCACCATAGGAGGAGTGGATAGCTGAGTACACAGCTCTGGGACCACCCATAGATCACACCCCTGTATTCACCCCCCTTTGCTGCCACCTCTTCGAGCTGTTAAGCCCTTGACCTTGGGCACACTACCCAGAGACCTCCCCAGGCCTCTGGCCTAACTGGAGCCTAACTAGCAAGACTCATCAGGTGGGAAGGGAAGGAAGACATTTCCTGGTCTTCCTCCAGCAAGATGGGAGAGCTGGGAGGTTTCAGGCCCCCGTAGAAGTCAGGTTACAGGTCAGGTACCCAGCTACACTCTTGACCTAGATGCTCTCTGTAGGGGAGCCGTGGGAGCTAATTTCAAGATCACATCTTTTGTACTTCCTACATTGGTCGGGAGTTTGCTTTCCACACTTGTCACAGTTGGGGGTGGTGAAGTGACATGGACCAGAGCTGGCTTTGGGGACTTTCTGAGGATGCAGGCACCTGTTTGCATGGAGCTGGGGCAGTCAGATTGGATGTAGTGGCGGACACCTAGCAAGGCGTTTTGCCGATGACCCTGCCTCTTGCTTTTCTGGCTTATACGTCTGTGCTATCTACAGGGTCAAGGTCTGCTCAGTGCCAAGACTGTCACTGCTAGCCACTGAGGGCCTGCAAGCTCTCTGTAAGCCCGCCCTTTGGCTGGGAGCTCCAGAATTCAGGCGAAGTGTTTGTCATCTGTTTCTACCCTGAGCTACTTGCAGCTGTGGTAATGGAGGTGTCAGACCTTGGCCACTGAACCTTTGAGTCCTGTCTCATGTATGGAAGCTGATGTGACTGAATTGTGCAAATTTAATTAGCGGTAGGAGGTTGACACTTAGCGATCACTTCTGAGAGGCAGGAAGGGAGAAACTGCAAAGGGCATTGTGGGCTGCAGTGAGTGGCCGATTGCAGAAACCAGAGTTCCTTGGCCTGAGGTGAGTTTTCTGCCTGATGCGGCTTGCTGTATGAGGCTGTGAGCTCTCTGCTGCTGGTCCTACAGCCCATCCCTGTGCCCAAGTCCCAAAGCTCTCTTTCTCCCCTCTTTCACCTGGGGCTCCCCAGGTACCCCTTTCATCTACATACCCCCCAGAGGCCCAGGAAGCAGAATCTGAAAGATAGCTGCTGTGCTTTCTCTGAGGCCCAATGGGATGTGACACCTGCTGATGACAACGTAAGACCATGAGCAGTCTGGGGGTGGGGCGTGGAGGGGAGCAGCTCCCCTTGTGATGATGTGGAGGCCAGACGTGGGATGGCAGAGGATGGTGTGCACATGCGTCATTGGACTTGGCTGGTGATAGCCTCTCCCCATATAGTCAGTGTGTTCCTCCTTATGTAAGCTCTGTTACCAGGAGTGATATTGACTCGTCTGTTGACTGGGAGCCTGGGACTTGGGGGTGGTGACCTGCTGGACCCAAGATGGAGATCTGCCCAGTATAGCTGTGACCCAGGGTCCCATCGTGAGGTAGGCAAGGGCCGCCAACCTCATTCACTCTGCCTCTTGTCAGTGGCTAATTTTTCAGAATTGATGAATAAGCTTGAGTTTTTCCTCATCACGTTGGGTAATACTGATACTGACCTAGTTAAAATGTTAATTTGTTATCTTTCCTTTAAAGAGATTCCACTGAAGAGTGGGAGGCAGCTTGTTCTGTGCTCCAAATGGTGGGGCCCATTGGCTACTGGGCTTGAACTCTGGCGTAGAGGGAGTTTGTGGGTGTGGGGGGCATTGTCTGCATCAGCTTGCTGCACGCAGCCAGGAGCATAGGAGAATGGAAGTCAGCTGGTGTGGGGTTGCCAGGGGAAGCAGGTATGAGTCAGTGGTCGCTCCGTGTCCCAGCATCCTTTGAGCTTGAGTCTATGCTGGAAGACCTAACTTGGTGCGGGGTGCCAGCAGTGACAGGGGTGGGCATGGGTCTGAGTGACTTATGCTTGGTGGGCAGGACAGTGCCCATGCCAGGCCTTGACCTTGGCATTCTTTGTGCTTCCTTTTGAGGATCCATTCCAAGGAGCACTTCAAGGACAAATATGCTGTGGATGACGTCCAGTACACAGATGAGGTAAGTGCTGACACCTCCTCTCTCTGAGCAGCCTGGATCCCCAGGAACTCTTCTGCTTCAGGACTTCCTCTCCTCCTACTGCCACAGCCCAGGGACCCTGCCACATGGCTGTCTGCCCCTCGGGAGCACCCCTGTTTAGAAAGAGCAGGCAGGAAACATACAGCTCAGATGTCTCTGATCAGAGGAAGCCACTCTTGGCCTGGGCAGTGTCTCTGACTCAAGTGAAGCACCTATTAACCTGGATTTTGGCCACTGAGATGCACCAGAGGAGGACATCTCTGAGAGTTGGCCTGCCACAGTGGGAACACAGGTCTGATCAGAGTTAACCCTGAGCCTGACCTGGGACTCCCCACCAGCCCTCACCAGCTGCAGGTGCCACTGTTAAAAGAGCCCAGAGCTGTGGAAGCTGGTAGGGTCAGCTGGAGTTAGGGCAGGGCTGTGACAGAGGTGTGAGCCCACCAGGAGTCCCATAGTTTAAGTGACCAAATGACCACTGCAGCCATTGCCTAGCACAAGAAGGCCCCTGTGCTCTGTCCCCGGGCCCCATCACAATGCCTATCTTCTTTGTAAATCTGTGCTGGATAGAATGAGAGACAGACAGAAATCAGTGACAGTCACTGGAGGTCCGACCCAGACCTGGCAGGATCAGCTGGATGGGGCCCTTATGACCACATTTCCCCAGACATGACTCATGTGGGCACAGGCTAAGAGCTGGAGCTGTACTGTGGACATGGCCAGGGGAGGCCAAGCAGCTCCCCCTTGCCCTGGGGCAGGACATAACCTGTGTCAGGGGATGACATCGCCAGGTAAGAAGCAGGTTCCCAGGGATCTTGGCCAGGTGCATAGCACTGTGAGGAACTGGTCTCTCTCCACTCACTGTTGGGGCCCCGCCTGGCCCTGCCTGCTTGGAGATGAACATCTCTCCTTGACCCGACGCAGGCCAGCCTCAGCACCATCCTGTACATGGGCAGGCCCACTCCTGCCTCTGGTTTTGCAGTTCTGCAATGCCATGTCCATTTCTCTGACTGTTTGGGTCTTCCCCTGAGTCTCCCCTCAGCTCTTGGGACACGTCAACATTGTGGACACAGGCTGGGCTCTGGTCTGCACCCTGCCCTTTGTTGTCTCATGGATGTTTCAAAGGCCTGGTTCTTTCCCCTCAGTGTTGTTCTTGCAGCGTCCTTGCCCAGTCCCGGGGACATTCAGAGCATCAGAGGCAGTTGAAACCTGGGGTCCCATCCAGCAGCACAGGGATAGTCCAGCACAGGAATTAATTGCATGTGTGAGTAGTCACTGAAGCATACAGGTACCTTGGCAGGGTTCCCCAGGAGCACCTCATGAAGAACTACTCACTTCCTCAAGCCCTGAAGGCCTGTGTCTGCAGCACTTTCTGCCCATTTGGATCATGGAGAAGGAAGCAGCTTTTGATGAATCTTTATGTTGCAGGGACAGGGATCTGTAGATAAGAAAATAGAATAGGGTCATCTTTAGGTCTTCTAGCTAATCCTGACTAGAATGACCTTGGGACTTGCACCAAGAGACCAGAAAAAGAGCCAATGGGTGGGAGCAAGAGAGAATGCCAAGTGCACAAACAATAAGCCGTTCCTACCTCCAATAAAATACAGGAAAAACAAGGGGTGCGTAACTAAGACAGTATATACTCACACCTGTGCACTAATGTGTACACATATATACATGTGTACATACTCTAGAGTCACTGTATTACTCTAGGGCCCTTATAGAGTACAAGAGATATCCATATACCCCCTTACTAACTCTAAGCTAACCATGAATAAGGTACCCTCTTCCCAACTACCCACTCACTCCAAAGGTAAGGCCTTAAAAGGCAAGTCAAGGACAAGCAAACAGAAAGAAGCTGCATATAGACCACCAGAAGAAATGATACTAGGCGAAGGTGCCTGGAAACTGATCCAGTTATGGCAAGTTTCAGAGGTTCCTTATAAAAGCAGCTAGGAACAAAAGGCCTATGGCTCCTCCATCTTCCCGGAGCCCCCCACCCTGTTCTTTCTTGTCAGGGTCGCTATCTAGCTTCTCCTTTCTCCCCCTTCCTCTTCCTCTTTACAAATAAAGTGTCTTCCTTTCATTAAATTTTGTCCCTCTAATTTTTTATTGGGGCTGAGTTACCATCTCAGTGGGCTGATCAGACAATAGAGCAGCAGCGCTTGACCCCCAGATGCAACATCTTTGGTTCCCTGGCCAGGAGGCAGACATGGCAATGTCATGTGATTTGGGGACTGAACTTTTGAGAGTGACACATAATGTCTAAGTGTCTGTTAATACACAAAAGACCTGTTATATTGGTCTTTGTGTACAGGATCTAAAATAGACTGAACATTTATTTGCATGCCTCTGATGAGATCATTTGCCACTTACTTTATCTTTCTAAGTCATACAGAGAGGGGGACCTGCTCATCCTTTATTCTGATTTTGTTCCTGATCCTCTTCTTTGTCAGGTGTATCTCCACCCTTATAAAGGGCACCTTACTGTTACTGCCCTTTGGGACCTTCACCTTTCATCTCTCCTGGGTGTGAAATCTGGAGGGAAAACCCGGGATGAGCCTTGTCTCAGGGACCTGGGATGGGTTCTTGTCTTAACCAGGCTTCCACTCCTGAGTCTCAGCCATCTATTGGCTGTAGCCTTCCCAGTCTGACATTTTTGTCTTTATAACTGGGCGGAAATTTAGCTGCATTTATAGTGTGATCTGGGGGACGTGGAAGAGAGCTAGTCTCCAAATGCAAGACAATAAAGGAAATCTTGGGTGTTAGAACGAGGAAGTCCTTAATGATACTGTAGAATGACAGCCCCACAGATCAGCTCTTTCTTAATAATTATTTATAAGGCAGAATTTGAAATAAAGGCTTCAATTGAGTTCAAAGGATAGAATCTCTTTCTGGAGTATCTGCAGCCATAATCATCGTTGTCAGTGCCAATCAGTCTATTACCGTTATGACTGCCATTCTCGTTGGAAGCAAGTGGGACAGGTGCTTCACTCTGGGGGCACTTGCAGGTCCTGGTAACATCAATGACTTGTGCGGATCCCTTCATCCTCCCAGCCACCCTGTCCTGTGAGGAGCTGCAGCCCCAGCCCCCTTTACAGCCGAGGAGGTGGAGGCTGAGAAGTGAAGGGCCTTGTCCCTGGTCCCATAGCTGAGGAGTAGAAGCATTAGGATGCAACCCCAGGACCTCCGGACCCTAGAGCCCATGCCCTCCAGCCCGACCCTTGCCCTGTCAGAAATGGGGGCTGCTAAAGGACCCCTTGGTCAGGGTGCCACAGGATCTCAAGCCCCTTTGACTTTACAGTTCAAAACAGAGCCTGCCCAAAAGTGCAAACTGCTGGACTGTGCTAGGAGACTGGGAGGCACCTGGTCCTACTCCATCATGGAAAGTGGCAGGGAAGGGATCCGCAGGCTTGTTCTACACTGCTCAACCCCATCTAACTTCGGGCTGCCTTGGCCATTTTGGCAAATTGCAGACAGCAAGCAGCGGATGATTGTCTCTGAAAAAGGGCGGGAAACCTCCTACCCCAGGCCATCAGTGGTCACCTGACATGATTTAAAACGCAAACCTGCCTCACTAGTTCCCTTCCTCTTCATGGAAGAAACTGAGTTGAATTGTTACAGAAATAGCTTCCCTGAGATGGCAACCCTCGGGAGACCCTTGATGGGGACTTGACCTTGTGAAGCCCCGTGCAGGGGCTGGTATCCCTGACCGGCTGGGACACAGCAGGGTGAATGGTGTGCTTTGTGCACTTGTCCCCCTCTATGGCACTGAGCAGATGACAGAAAGTACCAGATTGCAGGCAGGACGAATGTAAGAGAAACAACCACCACACCACAGGGATGGGTGCCACCTGCTCTCGGCCTCAGTGTGGACAAGCATCAGGGAGTGGTGGGGTCTGTGGTGGGACCAGGGACTGTCACCCCTCTGAAGGGGCTGGCAAGATACAAGACTGCTGGCTTGGGGCTGCTGGATACTGCGCTTGTTCCAAAGTAGCTGCACATCTGTAGTATTTGTGATGTTTCCATTTTAGAAACAAATTCTCAGTTTTAAAAGCATTGCAGGCCACCAGTGTGCACTAATGTTTTAGGAGACTGCCCTGAGTGAGGGTTAATTTTCAAGAGCTTCAGTGTCTGCAGGGCAAACCCCAGCCCAGTGGAACCCTGTGGGCTTCCTGGGCTGCACTGGTGAAGGCCTGTCTGGTCTCTGTGTGAAGAGCACCCACAGGCTCGCACGGGGACTGGTTAGGAGATGTGTGGTGTCTGTCCCTGGGGCAGGATCCAGGCCCACAGGGCTCTGATGAGTTCTGCGGGTGCCCGTCCACCACAACCCTCAGGGAGGCCAGGCTGCCCGGGAGATCAGTGCTGGCCGTGGTTCGTAGCAAGGCAGGGGCATTAACAGCCCTGGATGGGGAGAGCTGATGGGTCCCCAGTGGCCACTGCTCCATGGAAATGAGACCCAGGGTTGACAGAACCGTGCTGTTGTGTGTGCTGGGGCTGCACGTCAAGCCAGCGACACAGCTGTGCCATGTTCCCTTAATTTTTGAGGCACAGCATCGTGGTGTGCCGCCGAGAGCGCGGCGCTAATGAGTCTCCATGGGGAAGGGCGGATGGAGCTGCAGGCCGGAAGAGGCTTTGCAGCCGCAGAGGTAACCAGGGCCCACTCAAGCAGTTGTGATCAATAAAAGATGTTGCCCTGCGCACACTCACAGACACACAGCCTGCTCTCCGTGTCCGGCCTCGATCCATCTGAGCGTCAGGCGGCCAGCGAGGGCGGCTTTCTCTTCCATTATTCCTAACCAGCACGTCCGGAGAGTCGTTGCAGAGAGAAAAAACCATCAGCCCGCACGTTTGTTATCCAGCTCCTCTCTCCCAAGGACAATAGCAGATACAATCCCCAAGTGCCTTCTCACTCTCTGATTCTGCTGCTGTAATTGACGGAATCGTTGTGTGCTGATGAATGTAGACCCTTCACGTCAGTGTAACAACACACCCAGGGCCTGACACGTGCAGCTCTCTTCCTTTTAATGAGCCTCCCCCTCCTCCAGGAGGGACTCAGCTGAGCCTTTCCTTTGTGCAACACATGAGGCTGAGGTGCTCAGTCATTCTCAGAGCAGTTACTAAGTGATTGAGGGAGGGTCGGTGCAGACAGAAGGAGGTTGGTATATACGGCACTTGGGGATCACCTGGCTTTTGGCATCATAAACCTCGACAGAGTGTATGGCTTTTTAACCCAGCACAGCAGTTCAATTGAGTCACATTTGGTTTCCTTTTCTTTTTCAAATAAGTACTTTTAAAAAGGATTTTGTTTTAAGTACTGGGAATTGGACCCAGGGCCTTTCACTGAGCTATATCCCCAGCCCTTTTTGTTTTGAGACAGGACCTCACTAACTTGTCCAGGCTGGGCTCAAACTTATTCTCCCGCCTCAGTGTCCCAGAGTGCCAGGGTTATAGGCATGTACATATCACCCCTGACTAAGAAATTTAATTTTAAGGAAATAAAGCCTGACATACCAGAATGCTTATCACTGTATTATTTATGATAGCTACTCATTAGAAATAATTTAGGTGATCAATACAAGGATAAATAAGTGAATTATGCTGTGTCCAATAGGAAGAGACTATTATACAGCTGCAGGTTCAAATCTGGGTGTTGCTATTTCTCTGCTGTGAACTTGGGCAAGTTCTCTGACCCACAAACCTGTCTCAGCTATGAGGTCTGGACGTTGGGAGCAGCATCTTCGTGGGTGGTTAAATGATGATGTGTATAGGATGACTGGTGCAGGCCATAATCAAGGCCTTATTGAATATTATACCCACTGGTGGTGACTGCAAAAAATTATGTGTTTGAAGAATATTTAATGACAGGAAATAAGTGAAGCATGAAATTTTATATGATCCAAATGTCATTACAGATCTCTGTTTTTTATGTGCAAAACTAAAAAGTCTCTGGGGATGGGATTGCAGGTGCATTTTATCTTTTAATAATTTTCAGTATATTCAGCTTTTTCTGGGAGCATCTCAGTATTTAAAAAGCTGTATATGCATGTGTCAAAACTTAACAGTATGCCCACTTTAAATATGTACGGCATAGAGTATGTTGCTGATAGCTCAGTCGGTCTGTTAACACCACAGCACCTTCTCTCAGCTCTCCCCCTGGGCTGAGGGTGTCAGAGCACTTGGGGTGCAGTGGGGGTGGGGAGGGACAGGCCTGCAGGGGCTAAGGTACAGCAGGATGTGCAGTAGTTAAGATGAAAGGCACATTGAGGGGTGAAGGGTGAGAGAGGATATAATTGCCCCCAGCAGGGTGGTCAGCACTCTTGGGGCACTGGTGTCATGGCTGATGTTGTCTGATGGATGCCTTCCTACTGGGAAGAGATTGATGACTGCAGTGGGGTGGTGGAGGAGGAAGTGGCTGGGGCTGCCTGGGGGCTGGGGCTTCAGTCCTGAATAGGTGATGGTGTAGCTAGGGTCAGGGGAAGGTGTTCCAGGCAGAGGGAAGAACCCCAAGGGCTGTAGAGAGGTGAGTTCCCATGATACTCACTGAAGGCACTGGGGGAGGAAGCAACCATGGTGCAGCAGGGTCAGGAGACCTAAGTAGAGCATGGTAGAAGACTGGAGAGCCCCGCATTGGGTGGATGGTAGAAAGCCAGACTCCTCCTAGCCTAGGAGAAGAATGGGTGGCTGGAAGGGGAGGCATCTGCCCTGGGGACCCTGTGCCTATAGATCTCGGAAGGATGGCCCTTTGAGGAAGGAGTTGGCAGATGGGCAGAAGTGCTGGTCTTGGCCAGTGGGCAGGTTTGGCTGTTTGGAGGCAAGGTCTGTGTGGTGCCGGCAGGTTGCATGGTAGGAGGTAGCTAGTGTAGATTTGAAGCTCTCTCTGCTGCTTGCTAAAACTGTGTAGGTTTCAGAAGTCTTTCAACTTCAGTAAGTCTTGGTTTCCTCATCTGCAAGATGGGGACAATAGTACCACCTGTTTTGAGGACCTAGTCCATAAATGTGGGTCATCATTATTAAACAGTGGTGTATATCATCATCACACCCTTTTTAGAAAGCTTTTCTAAAGTGAATTTTTTTTTTCTGACCTTTCAGATCGCCAGTGTCTTGACATTGCAGAACCCCTCTGTCCTCCTCACCTTGGTAAGTGGCTCATGTCTTCGAGCTGGGCACAAGGGAGGAGTTTTAGGGAGTGGCCTGCCTCTCCCAATGTTGGGGCCACAGGGGAGGATTAAGAAAGGGAGGAATGGTCACTGGTGTTAAGTAGTGACACTTGCTCAGTCCAAATGCTGACCCTGTCTTTACATCTCCCTGGGCTGTGCTGTGTTCTGTCAAAGCCATGGTGGACAAGGCATCACCCCACTCCTGGAAGTAAAATCCAGCTAGATAAGGTTGAGTTGGGCTGAGCTCATGGACTTTGTAGATGTAGAATGTCAGTTCACTTCTGCTCCACATCTCCTCTCTTGTTAGTAGAATTTGAAAAAAACACCATTGGCCTCTGCCCTCAAGGTAGCCAAGCTGTGGGGCACAGGTGGGGGCAGGGTGGGGTGCAAGGTGGGCTCCTGGTGCCTGGGCAGGGATTGGGGGGCACTTAGGCTATGGAGTATCTCAGAGTGGAAGCATGCTTTCTTGTCCTTCTTTGACTCTGAGGTCTCATATATAAAACCTCCTTTCCTCCCAGAATGACCTTTTCTCCTTTGTTAATTGATTTTTACAGGAATAGTTCTTAATGATTATTTTTTTAGCACTTGATCTCTTTATTCCACTCTGCTGCTTTGGTGGCTAAGACGGAAGATTACACTAGATGATTGTGGTCAAAGATGACCTGGAGTTTTGTTTGGGTATACAGTTAGACATTGATCAATCCAAAGTTCTTGAGAAAGCAGTGGCAACTTAAAGTGCCTCACCTCTGTGGGGTGGCATGTTTTTCTCTGAGCCTCTTGTTTTGTTTCTACTTCTGACCAATTCCATATAGTCTCCTACCCACATCTTCCTGTGCACTTTAAGTCATCTCTAAATTACTCATAATATCTAATACAATGTAAATGTTACATAAATAATTATTACACTGTGTCATTGAATTGTTTAGGGAATGATAACAAGATTTTAAAAAGTCTATACATGTTCACTGTATGTTTTAGTTACTTTTCTCTCGTTGTTGGGACAGAATACCTGACACCCAAATTTAGGGGAAGAAAGGTTTATTAGCTCACAGTCTGCAGAGGTTTCAGTCTGTAGTCCGCTGGGTCCGAGGCAGGGCAGCATGGCAGAGGCAGGGCGGGCCCGGCAGCCGACTGACCTGCCGAAAGTAAAGAGGAAAATGCAAGGAGTGTATGCAAATAAGCAATGCAAACAAGCAGCTAATTAGCCTCTTCCTGTATCTTTTATCCAGGCTACCTGTTTCCAGGGCGGCCCGCACTCCCACCCCCAATCTCAGTCTCACATCCTTGATCCCAGCAGAACGATGCCAAACCGATCAATGGATCAATTTAGTAATCACATACTCTAGATCCAGCTATCTCTTACCACATGAGGCTTTGGGGGGACATCTAGACACAAACCATAACAGTACAGATGCAACTTTTTTCTTAAGTATTTTCAAATCACAGAATCACAGTTGGTTGAATCTGTGGTTTCAGAATGCATGGATATAGAGGGCTGGCTATACACTTTTGGACCTCACAGTTTTTTTGGTTTGTGTGTGTGTGTGTGTGTGTGTGTGTGTGTGTGTGTTACTAGGGACTGAACCCAGGTTCTTCACACTAAGATACATCCCAGCCCTTTTTTTATTTTTGAAACAGGATCTCACTAAGTTGCTCAGGTGGGCTTGAACGTGCCTCAGCCTCCCAGGGTGCTGGGATTACAGGAGTGTGCCACGATGCCCTGCTGTCCTCTGCTTTTTAAGCTGTAACCCAGACAAGAACACCTAGCTTGGAGTTACCTGGTAGAAGCTTGTTGGGCCAGGGATTGTAGTAGGGAAAGGGTTTCTGGGCCGGGTATGTCTTCCCTCTTCTTACCTGCCCTGGGCCTGACCAGAGGAGGCAGGCCCTCGTGGGCAGGCTGTGGGGACACTGTGTGGCCCTATGTGACTCTGTGTGTTCTCATGTCCCTTCCTTCTCCCCAGCGTGGCGTCAACACGGACAGTGGCAGTGTCTGCAGGGAGGCCTCCTTTGAGGGCATCAGCAAGTAAGTCCTAGAGCACTGGACTGTCTCCATTCTCCACACACACCTTTGTCAATGGGTCGTTCCGTGTCTCTACACGAGGCGTGAAATAAAGGAAGATTCTAAAAATGAATATGAAGTCAGGGATGGTGACACATGCCTGTAATCCCAGCATTCTGGAGGGGCTCAGGCATGAGGGTTCCAAGTTTGCACCCAGCATGGGCAACTTAGTGATTAATGAGACCCTGTCTCAAAATAAAAATAAATAAATAAAAAGGGCCGGGGGTGTAGTCTATGAAGGCCCTATGTTCAATCCCCAGTACCACCAAAAAAAAAAAAATTTGATCAAGCATTTTGTGGAAATGCCTAAAAAATGAATTTGCCTGAAAAAGCACCCCTCCTTTTGTTTGAAGGAAGGCAACTTCTCTGTTGTGTTCTACAGTAGAAGTGCTTGGGGAGCCCTGGCTGCTGTGCATGGGCAGGGGTCTGTTTCCTCTCTGACACCAGCCTGGAGCTCTGTGGTTCTTAACATGCAGCCCCCTCCCTTTAGCGCTGGACCTCAACCTCTCCCAGCTCGACTCTCAGCAGCTTCCCATGTCCCCTGCTTCCCCAGTCTCTGGTAGTGTCCCCTTTACCTCTCCTCACTCCCCAACTTTGCTTTGGGCTGAGCCCCCATACCCTGCTCTGGAAGCAGCCCCCTTTTTAGGCTTCTGCAGGAAGGAGGGCCCGTGTTAGGCACGGGGTGAGCAGCAGAGCACTGTCACCCCTTGTTCCCCAGGGAGTGTTGTCCACCAGTTGTGTGTGTCCCCAGGCTGGCTGGTGATCAGGCTGGTGACCAGCCCAGTGATCCTGCATGGCTGGGCTGATGCTGCTGCAGATGCGCCCTGGAAGGGAGACCCCTGTTCCTCAAGGCTGTTGGGTGTACCCAGGGGACAGCCCTCAGCCAAACTCCTGGCCCTGGGCCCACAGTGTCCCCCGCACTCCCCAACACAGTCTCTGCAGCCACTGTGTCCTCTGTTGTCCTTTAGTGGACCAAGGCGGTGACGGAGGAAGTGCCTTATAATTATGGATGAGCCTGAGCTGCGGGAGTCTGTGTGTATGTGCGGTGTAGGGGTGATTAGAAAGGATTATGAGCTCATGAGTATGTATCACTTCCCCAGCGATAAGAGGGATGGGGTAAGGGGAGTGGTATTGGGTTTACTTCTTTTCATTGCACAAATCTCTGCATCCTCTCGGGAGTTTGCCCAGAGTGGCCCTGCCTCCCACGCCCAGCACGATTAGTCCAGCTCGTTGATGTGCTGACCATGGAGCTGCTTTTCCCTCAGGCCCTGGGAGAGGGCGTGGGCACAGTGGCTGCTGCCTGTCCAGAGCTGGGCCCTTGTGTGTCCTCCTAGTTCTACCAGGTCCCTGTATTCTACCATCCTGCTCACTTTCTTCAGCTAACATTGTTGACTGTCCATGATGTCCCTCTGCCTCTGCCTGAGTCTCTGCCTCATGGGAGGTTACCTGGAGCTGGGAGGAGGCTCCCTGGTGGCCGCTTCACTGATGAGCTCTGTGATCTTGGTCCCCATGTGAAGCTTGTCTTGGGCTTGTTCTGGGGACTACAGGAGCTTGTGCTCACCCAGAGCCTGCACATAGCTGGTGTCAGTAAACACTGGCTCACAGCAAACCCCGGTCTAATCCCAGTGCCCCATGGACCTCAGTCTCCTAATCTGGGCAGTGGGCCAGGTAGACCCCAGCATGGCTGGTTCCTGGGTGGCAGTGAGCTATGGAGTATCTTGGCTGTAGGGTCTCTGCTTGGTTCCTCCAAAGGTCTCTGCTTCAGTGTTTGTGGAGTTCCCCTGGGCCCTGGGAGGGGGTGTGGGTGCTGTGTCAGGCGTGGTCCTGGATGGGAGCTCAGGGTGTGGCCCCTGAGGCAGACCTCTGCTGGCTGCTCTATGAGGTCTTGCTGGGAGAGACAGCTGGGTTGCTGCCCCAGGGGCATTAGTGTTGTCAGTGTAGGATGGACACGGTGGCCTCATCCCGCCCCACTAGGAGGATTCCCTGCTGTGAACTCTGACTGCCCCCCCATCTTTTTTGCAATGAAGATTGAGCCCAGGACCTTGTATGTGCCAGGCAAGCACTCCATCATCGAGGAACATCCCAGGGTCTAAGTTGTCCAAACTGTCATTGAACTTTGATCTTTCTGCCTCAGCCTCCCAGGTAGCTAGGATTGCAGGCGTGCACTACTGTGCCTGGCTTGACCGCTCTCTTCCTTAGCAGATCCCAAATTCTGTCCCCTATTGAGTCCATGAGAAGCCTGTTCTCTGGAGACCCCTGTTCTTAACCTGGTCAGCATTTGGAGACTTTTTTTTGGACACAGGGTCTTGCTAAATTGCCCTGGTGTGCTTCAACTTGTTCTCCTGCTGCCTCAACCTCTTGGTGCTGGGATTATAGGCATGTGCCACCATGCCCTTCTGGAGGCATTTTTCAGAGAGCCAAGACTGACTTAACTTTGCACCATCTTCTCCAGCATAAGCACTGCACCATCTGTCCCCCGTGGTCAGTCCAGGTGGGAGCTGACAGCGTGTTCTACCGGTCCTCAGCTGGTGGGCTGGGCGGAAAGACTGCCCTCCAAGCTGGGTGCCGGGCGGTGGGCTGTTGCCGAAGTCTCTGACTTGGCTCACTCGCCGCAGGGGAGACCCTCACACCTGTCTCTTTGCCTTAGGTGCCCAGCCTGTCTGTGGTACTCCTTCCTCCCTCCGTCCCTTAGCAGGTTTTCTCAGGCCTCCTCCCTCTGGGCCTCGTATCTCACTCTGTCACCCTCTAACTCCACCTTCCGGTTGCTCCACTGGAGCAGGAGGCTTCTGCAGTGCCCCTGCCTGGAGGGCCGTTAGCACTGACTCGGGGCCTGGCCTCTGCCTGCAGGTGCCCCCCAGCTCCTCCCTGCAGAAGGTCACATCTGTGTTCTTGGACTCTGAGCATAGTCAGCCCCCTGCCTCCCACAGCCTGGACTGCCGGCACCTCAGCTCTGCCTCCCCCACCTTTGTGCCAAGCGGGGAGGAGACCTTGTGCTCGAGGGCCACTGCGGCTCAGCGCCTGGTTCACCCACCTGCCGAGCGCATCTCCAGCTGTTTGCTGGGGATAATAATAGCCTGTTTTCTAAGCAAGATGAATCTTGCTGTCGTCCTACTTTCTAATACTCAACTGTTCTGTCCCCAGTCACCTCTCACTGCCCTGATGAAGCTCCTTATTCCTGAAGCTTTTACTGTGGCTCTTTTAAATCTCTCTGAAGCTGTTCCATCTTGGATTTTTAAATTTTTGTTTGACCTTGTGTGTGTGTGTGTGTGTGCGCGTGTGCGTGCGCGTGCGCGTGTGCGCGCGTGCGTTACTGGAAAATGAACCCAAAACCTTTTACTGAGCCATATCCCCACCCTTTTTTAATTTTATTATTTTGAGACAAGGTCTTGCTAACTCATGGACTCCTGCCTCAGCCTCCTGCCTCAGTGCTAGGATTATAAACACCCCGTCCAGTTGCTCTCTCATTTTAATGGCAGTTCAGGTTTGGCTCTCAGTTTGCCCCAGTGGGCCCCCAAGCCACCTTTTTCCCTTGGCCTGCAGGGAAGAGAGGGCTAACAGTAGCCTTACCTGCCCAACCATCACAGGCCTTCTGGACCCTAGTCCAGCTGGGCAGTTGATGGTGACCTTCTTTTCAAATGTGCCTTCTCAAGATTGTTTGCCTCAGGTTCTGTCCCATGTGGGCTTAGCCCTGGCTCCAGACCTTCCTCAGCATCCCAGGCTCAGCCAGGGCTGCCTGCTGCCCATAGCAGGGAATATGTGGAGTCTCAAAGTGGTGGGGACAGTAGCAGACAGGAGCAGAGGGAACAGGGAACCAGAGGCAGGGTGGGTGGTAGACATTCAGGAGGCCAGAGAGGTCTCCCTGTGCCAAGGGCTCAGCAAGGGGCATGACTTGGTGTGATGATGACAGGTGAAGGGAAGAGGCAGGGGCAGTCTGTGCAATCCTCATGGTGAGTATGGGGTCTGGCCCAGCCATGGGTCTGTGCTTGGCCTGATTGAACAGTAGCAAGGTCCAGGGAAGGATGGCAGGAGACGTCCCAGTATGGGCTCTGGCGGGATAAAGGGTATGTGAGTGAGTCAGAAGCTTATTTCCAGGTACTGTGGAGAGCCTGGTGGGGGCCTCGTCTTTGGACTGGAGCTGGGAGGAGCTGAGATGGGGAGGAGAGTCCTGCAGTGAAGAGGACTGGGGATGTCTTCCTGTGGATGTCGGGCACCAAGGCTCCCTGGAGCACTAGTTCCTGCAGTCTGGGAACCAAGTCAGACGTGATTGATCTTTGTTAGACTTTGAGGAGGTGGATTTTAGGGCAGATTTTTCCGAGACAAGGATCTTGACCCCAAAAGGAAAGAGATGGTCTGTGGGGCGCCAAGTGGCCTGAACTGGGAGCCACCCATCCATCAAGTTCACATCACTTAATGGGGTGCTCCCCTGGCATGAGGCAGTTCCCTCCCAGGCAGGTGGAATCTGGGTCCCTGAGCCTGGGTGGGGACGGAGAGTTACAGAAGACTCGCGTGTTGCGCCATCATCTGAGGGAGAAGAATGGTCCATATTTTACATCAGCTGGTTATTCAGGATAAGCATATTTCTTATCTTTTGGCATTTACTTAAATTGCCTTGCGTATTTGAAGACAATTGGTTACAAATTAATTCCATTTAAATAAGCTGTTAAATATGAAATGCTGAGTTTGAGGGTTGTTAATGCAGGAATATTAATATTCGAAGATAGGAATTTTAAAGCCCAGGAAGTAGAGGGACATTATTAAACTTGATGATTACAACAAAATGCCAATTTGTGGTTTGGGGACCATGGCTTTCTGGCTACTGTTAACTTGCATAGGAGTAATTTTTAAATTATGGCCCATGGAAATCTCTATGATAGGAGAACCTGCCGCAGCTCTGTAGCAAGAGCTAGAGTGTGTGGGGAGTCCTCCCCCTTTCACTGGGTTGGAAACTGTAAGGAGGAAGCCAGAGGCCTGGCGCAGGGGCCCAGGTCCACCTTGTTCACTTTTCATTGCCTACTCCATGTTGGGAGCCCACCAGGAAATTACCCTCTGCTTCCATGATGCCCTCCTACTCTCGCAGGCATTACCAGGATTTTGTTATTTTTACGTAATTAATATGTGCTCATCATATAAAATACTACTTAAGCACAGAGGCAGAAATAAGGAATATCTGAATTTCATCACCCAGTGTTAAACCTGTCACCATTGGACTCTTCTGTGTGTCTGAATGTGTTTCTCTGAGTGTGTGTTTATCTGAATGTACTTTTGTGTGTGTATCTATGTGTATACATTTGTCTGTATAATCTGTGTATCTATGTGTATCTTTTTAACTGCATGTAGATCTTGTGTGTGTCTATTACCTGCCTGAACGTGTGTATGTATACCTGTGTGTCCACTTGCTTCTAAGTGTATGTGCCTTACTGTGCACTTGTCTGTGTGTTTGCCTATATCTCTATGTGTGCATCCACAGTGGCCCCCATTGTCTGTGGCTTCGTTTTCTGTGGTTGCAGTTACCCATGATCAACTGTAGTCTACAAACATTAAAGGGAAAATTCCAGGAATAAACATTTCATAAATTTTCAGTTGCATGCCCTACACTCCAGGAGCCGAATTATCCCTTTGTCCAGCGTGTCCATGCTATAGGCACTACCCACCCGTTAGTCACTTAGTAGCTATCTTAGTTATCAGATCCACTGTCATGGTATCCCAGTGTTTATATTCAAGCAGCCCTTATTTTTATTAATAATTGCCCCTTGTACAAGACGAGTGATGCTGATAATTTTATTACATTATATTAGAATAATCAGTCTATTTTATTATTAGTTGATCTCTTACTTTACCTAATTCATAAATTAAATTTAATCATAAATATGTATCCATGTATAAATTACAGTGGTAGAGAACCTATGGCACACATGCCGTGGCAGGCTGTTTGTATCATTGAAAGCTCTAAAAAGTTTGCCATCATGGCCATAGGAGAAGCCATAGCATACACGGGGTTCTGTCCTATCTACAGTTTCAGGCATCCACTGGGGGTCTATCCCTCCACGGATAAGGTAGGACTCAGGTCTGTCTATTCGTGTGTATGTGTGTCTCTGAGTATATATCTGTTGTGTATATGTTTGTGTGGGTGTCTTTGAGCATATTCTTGTGTGTGGTGTGTGTGTATCTGTGCTGAGTCACTTAGCTGCTGACATATGTGTGCATGTGTGTGTACGCAAGATATTGTGTGAAGTGAAATTTTGCCAGTTTGTCTGGCTGTTGAGTAGATAAGCTATTGCTTTTCCTAAGGTCAAAGTGACATTTGGTGAAACGGGAGATAGTGTCTCTGTTGTCATCTTGATATATGTCATCTGCTGCTCTGTTCTTCACTCTGAACCACTCTGCTGCCTATAGTAGCTGTGATATTTCACAAGTAGGGCTTTGATTCCATAGCTGTTAGATTGGCTTTAAATCAAGTAGTTCTGTTTGTGTAGTTAGAATTCAGGGTTGGAGTCCTTTCAGCCTGCTTGTGTGTCCTGCCCCCCGCGCCCCACCCTGTCTCTGCTCCTTGGTCATCTGGCTGCCAGCCTCACAGGTGCTTTGAAACACCAGCAGTGGGGCTGTTAGAGTCCTTGGCTTGCAGGACAGGTGCTCCCTACCCTGCCTGTGCCTGTGTGTGGTGTCCTGACCTTGGTGGACTAGATCTAGAGGCCAGAGGGCCAAAGTCTTGTCGGGGCTCCTCTGCTGAGACCAGTACTTTGCTGGGCCGCTTCATTCTTCCCCTGCTGCCTCACAGGTCGCTTGGGTTCTGGCTCATGGCTGTCCTGTGTTAGAGACGTGCCCTGGGATCATGGTGTCTCCTGGGGCCACCTTATCAGTTACGTTCATCTTTTCAAAAGACAGCTTTTGGCTTTGTAGATTTTTTTCTCATTTGTTTTTTATTTCATTAATTTATGCTCTTTCAGATGTCGACGTTTTAGCTGTTCTTTCTCCAATTTCTTGAGAAAGGAGGAATGGACGTTCTTGAGATGGAAGCGTAGGCTATTGGTAGTTAATGCTCTTTTCTATTGTATACATGTAGAGCTCTAAATATTCCTCTAAGCTTTGCTTTAGCTGCATTTCACCGATTCTGAGATTTCATTTATTTATTTTCTAGTTTCACTGTGATTTTTATTTTTCAACAGAGGATATTTGAAAGTCTGTTGCTTAAATTCTAAACAATTTGGGATTGTATAGTTTCTTTCTGTTATCGATTTCTAGTTTAATTCTACTGTGATCAATAAAATTTCTCTGTCAACTCAAATTTATTGAAAATTCTAGCGTATGATCATTATGATAAATGACGTATACTTGAAGAAAGCATATGTTCTAGTTGTTGGCTGTAGTGTTCTGTGTATGTCAGTTGAGTCAAGTTGCTTAATTGTATTCATATTTTCTATATCTTTCTCGATTTCTCTATTTACTTGTTCTGCCATTACAGGAGGAATGTGAAAATCTCAAGCGATCTATTTCTCCTTTCTGTTCTGTCATTTTTTCTATATCAGCTGTCTTGAAATAAAATTCAGATGTAAAAAAAATTTATTCTGTGCATAGTTCAGCAAGTTTTAAAGAACAGTATTATTGGGACTAATTTATGTGCCTTACAGTTTACCCATTTAAAGTGTACAATTGAATAGGTTTTGCCTGTTAACAGAGTTGTGCAACCATCACTTCATTTTCATCACCCGAAGAGAAACCCTTTCCAGTACTTACTTGCAGGAAGTTCCTTTTCCTCCATTTTCCTGACTCCAAGCAACTAGTAATCCATCTTGTGTCTGTACGGATTCACCTGCTCTCACATTTGATGGAATCATTCAGTATGTCATCTTTTGTGTCTGGCTTCTTTTACTTAGCATATTTTCAAGGTTCATCCATATTGTAGCATGTATCAGTACTTTCCTTGTTTTTATGGTGGAAAAATATTCTTTTTATGGATATTTAAGCCATTTTGTCTATCAGTTGATAGACGCTTGGTTACTTGCACTTTTTGGCTGTTACAAATATTGCCTTTATGATTATCGATGTAGGAATTTTTGCGTGGATATATCCTTTCAGTTCCCCAGGAGTGAAATTGTTGGGTCATATGGTAACTGACTTTTTGAGAAACTGCCAGACTACCATCCAAAGCAGCCGCCACAGCTTACATTCCCAAGAGCAGTGCAGTATGAGGTTTCCAGTTTTTCCACAGTCTTGTCAACACTTGTTATTATCTGTTTGTCTTATTACAGCCACGTAAATGGCTGTGAAGTAACTCCTTGTTGTATAATTTGCATTTTCTTGATGACTAGTGCTTTTGAGCATCTTTCCTTGTGCTAGTAGGCTGTTCTGCATCTTCTTTGGAAACGTTTCTTTTCAGATCCTTTGTACATTCTCTAATTGGCTTCTTTTTATTACTGATTTATCAGAATTCTTTATACATTCTGGTTACAACTTGTATTATTTAAAATTTTTTCCCCGTGTGGGTTATTGATAGTGTCCTTGATATACAAAATGTTTTTAATTTTGATGAAATCCAGGTTTCTATTTTTGTTTTGGTTACTTGTGACATACCTGAGAAGCCATCGTCTAGTCCAAGGCCATAAAGATTTATACCCATGTCTTCTTCTAAGAGTTTTATAAATTTTTAACCCTTACATTTAGATCTTTGATCTAGTTTGAGTTAATTTTTGCATATTATGTTAGGTAGGGACCCAACTTCATTCTTTTTTATGTAGACACAAAATTGTTTCAGCACCAGCCATGGAAATGATTGTCTTTCCCACTGGCTCATCTTGGAACCCTTGGCAGAAGTCGAGGACAAATATTGTGTAATTCTATTTCCACGAAGTGCCTAAAATAGTTAAATCGATGGAGACATAAAATAAGACAGTGATTACCAGGGGTTGGGGTGGAGAATGGGGAGCTCTTGTTTAATAGATTCAGAGTTTCAGTGTGGGTTAATGAAAACCTAGAGCTGTGTAGTAGTGATGCTTGTGTTTCGGTAGGACTGCCTAACGCTAGTGAGCTAACCACTTAGAAGTGGTTAAAAGGGCAAATTTTGTGTTATATGTATTTTACCAAAATAAAAAAGGTCCATACATATATGGGTTTTTTTTTTTGGACCCACAATTTTATTACATTATCCTTATGTCAGTACTATAATATCTTAGTTTCTTAGCTTCACAGTGAGTTTTTGAATTGAGACATATCAGCCCTTCAATTTTGTTTTTCTTTTTCGGGGTTGTTTTGACTATTCTGAGCACCTTGAATGTCCGTATGAATTTTAGGATCAGCTTGTTAATTCCCATAAAGAAGCCGTGTGAGAAGTATTATTGTCAGAAGAATATTAAGTCTTCCACACCATGAATATGGAGTATTTTTCCATTTGGTTAGGTCTTCTCTAATTATAAAATGATGTGTTACAGTTTTCAGTATATGAGTCTTGCACCTCTTTTGTCAATTCTATTTTTATTCTTTTTAATGTTGTAAATGGAATTGTCTTCATTTCAGATTATTTTGCTACTGTGTAGGAATACAGTTGATTTTTTTATGTTGATCGTACATAAATCATTAGCTCTAATGGACGTGTGCATGTGTGTGTGTGTGTGTGTGTGTGTGTGTGTGTTGCTTGGGGTTTGTATGTATTTATTATTTCTGTTTTACTTTCTTGTGCTGGAAATTGAACCCAGGCCCTTGCTAGGGTTCAAATGCTAGGCAAGTGCTCTGCCACTGAGCCCCATTCCCAGCCCTTTTATTTTCTATATATCACTCATATGACCTGCAGGTAAAGATAGTTGTACTTCTTCTTTTCCAATTTGTGTCCCTTTTATTTCTTTTTCTTTCCTGGTTGCTCTGGGTGGAGCTTCTGGTACAGTGTTCAATGGAAGTGGTAAGAGCAGCCATCCTGCTTTGTCCCTCGTCTTAGGGAAAGCTTTTGTCTTTCCCCAGTAAGTGTGATAGGGTGTAACTGTGTGTTTTTCCAGATGATATTTGTCAGGTCAAAGTAGTTCTCTTTTCTTCAGAGTTCGTTGAGTGTTTTTAGCATGAAAAGGTGTTGGGTCTTGTCAGGTATATTTTCCGCATCTATTGTTATGATCATGTGGTTTTGTCCTATATTCTATGAATGCGATATATTACATTGATTGATTTTCATATGTTGAAGCAATCTTGCGTTCCTAGAAAATCCCACTTGGTCATGGTATATGTATATCTTTTTTAAAATGTTGCTGGATTTTGTTTGCTTGTATGTTGGTGTAAACTTTTGTATCTATATTCATAGGGCATTTGGTGGGAGAGTTTGTGTCTCCATTCATAAGCAATTTCTATAGTTTCTTGTGATTTTTTGTTTGTTTAGTTTTAGGATGAGGGTAATGCTGATCTCATAGAATGAGTTTTAAAGTATTCCTTTCTCTTCAGTTTTTTAAAGAGGTTTTGAAAGATTGGTATTATCTTTGTTAAACATATCTTGATAGAACACATTAGTGACGACTTGCGGTCCTGGGCTTTTTTTGTGAGAAGTTTTCAGTTACTGATTTAGTCTCTTTACTTTTTATAAGTCTTCAGATTTTCTGTTTCTCATGTCAGTTTGATGGTTTGTGTCTCTGGAAGTTTGTCCTTTTCAAATAGTTTATCCGGTGTGTTGCCATATAATGTTTATCATAATCCCTTACAATTCTTTTTGTTTCTGTAAAGTTGGTAGTAGTATCCCTTCTTTCATTCCTATTAGTTTTAGTGTGTTGTGTTTTATTTTCATTTATGTCAGTATTTCCTAGTATCCCTTGTGATTTCTTCATTGACCTATTGGTTATTTGGGAGGATATTGTTTAATTTCTACATATTCGTGAATTTTTCTGTTTTCCTTCTGTTACTGATTGCTTGATTAATTCCATTGTGGTCAGAGGGCATACCTAGTGTGATTTTGGTCCTTTAAAATTTATCAAGACCCGTCTCATGACCTAAGATGCAGTCTGGAGAGTGATCCATGTGCATTTGAGAAAGTGGAATATTCTAGGGACGTCAGTTAGGTTTGGGTTTAGTATTGAGTCTTCTATTTCCTTGTTGGTCTTTGGTCTAGTTGTCCTATCTATTTCTGAAAGTGAAGTCTCCGACTTTCGCTGAGGTGACCATTTCTCTCTTCAATTCTGTCAACTTTTGATTCTTATATCTTGGAAATCTATTATTAGGTACACATATTGCTCTTTGATATATCTTCTTTGTGGATTGATCCTTGTATCATCATAAAATATCCTTCTTTCTCTAAGTAAAATTTTTTGTTTTAAGCCTTGTCTGATGTTAGTTATGCAGAGGGAGCTATTCTGCCTCCCTTTTGTTTTTGTCTTTTTTGTTGTTTTTTTGGTTGTTGTTGTTGTTGTTTGCGGTACTGGGAATCGAACTCAGGGTCTTGTGCTTGCTAGGCAAGTACTCTACCACTGAGCTAAATCCCTAACCCCTTCCCTTTTGGTTTTTGTATGTGTAATATGACTTTTCTCATCATTTCACTTTCAACCCATAACTTACTTAAAGCTTTGAATCTAAAATGGGTCTTTTTAGACCTTATAGTTAGGTCATTTTATAAATTCATTCTGCCAGCCAGGCATGGTGTTGCATGCCTGGAATCTCAGCACTCAGGAGGCTGAGGCAGGAGGATTGCTGTGTTGGAGGCCAGCCTGGCTTACATTGTGAGTTCAAGGCCAGGCTGAACTACATAGTGAGATCCTGTCTCAAAAAAAAAAAAAATTCATTCTGCCAGTCCTTGGAAAGTTTAATCCATTTATGTCTATAAAGTAATTAGTGATGTAGAAGCACTTCTGCCATTTAAAAGTTAGTTTTCAGTATGTCATATTTTTGCTCCTTGGTATTTCCATTACTACCTTCTTTTGTTTTGATTTTACCATTTTGATTCCCTTCTTATGTTCTTTTCCATTTTAGTTATTTTCTTAGTAATTACTCTTTTAAAAATCAGGTTCATATTAATGTCAACTTACTTTCAATAGTATACAAGAACTTCATCCCAATGTATCTCCATTTCCTTTCCCGTTTTGCCGTTATGGATACAGATTGCGCTTTTATACATTTTGTGCTTATCAACTAGATTTGCAATTATCACTTTATGCAATTGTCTTTTTAAGTCAAATGAGAGAAAAAAGAAGCTAGAAACAAAAAATACATTTATTCTGTCTTTATATTCACCTGTAGGATTATCTTTCTCAGTGACCTTCTTTCCTCCTGGAGATTGAAGTTGCTTTGTAGTGTGCTTTCCTTGAGGTCCGAAGGATTCTCTTTCATCTGTACCCCCACCTGTGTTCTTTGTCTTTGGCAGTTTGAACAGGCTCTGTCTAAGGGGTGGATCTCTTTGAATTTACCCTACTTGGAGTTCATTGAGTTTTCTGGATATGTAGATCAGTGTTTTTTTATCAAATCGGTAAAGTTTTCAGCTATCATTGTTTCAAATAGCCTTTCTGTTCCTTTTTCTCTGTCTCTTCTTTCTGGTGTCCCATTATGTGTATGCTGGTGTGCTTGATAGACACGGCTCTGCCATCCGCCCAGCGTAGGGATTGGGGATGGTGTTTTACAACCAAAAATTCCAACTCACTGCACTTGGGAGTCCTGGCCCAGGCCTCCGGGTTGGCCGCGGTAAGTGAGCAGCAGACTTTCTGTGAGTCAGGGAGTCAGGCAGTTAAAAGGTTGGAGACCAAGATGGGGCACAGTGGTGCATGCCTATAATTCCAGCACTGTGGGAGGCTGAGGCAGGAGAATCCAAGTTCAAGCCCAGCCCGGGCAACTTTAGCAAGACCCTGTCTCAAAAAAAAAAGGGTTGGAGGCCTCTCTCCGTCATGGCGTGTGTGTGTCCTGAATGAGTTACTACTTCTTGCTGGGAGGTAGACCACTGAAATAATGGGCTTGGTTTATTTTCTCTCTGCAGGTTTAATGTCAACAACACCATTCTTCACCCAGAGATCGTGGAATGGTAAGTATGTTTTGGCCCCTTGCTGCTGCTGTGCTCAGCTGCTAGAGCGGGAGACCCTATAGTTCCTGCTCGCTCCACTCAGTGAGCCGCTCGGAACACTCAGAAAGCCAGTCGCAGAACTTCCTCCTCCAGCCCTGTCTGTTTTGCTTGAGGCTTTTGTTGGTTGGTTTTTTCGAAAAGGCACAAGTCACCTGACTGTCAATTAAATTTCACTTATTGTTTCCTTTATTTTCAATCTTTAAAAACTCCTCCTATCTATAAGCCAGATAGAGAGCTGTAGCTCAGATGAAGGGTTGTAAAGTAGAGAAGCAAACATCACACACAGTTCCATTGCCACAAAGGTAAACACATTTTCCTCATGTTGTGTAAGTATCTTGACAAGTGCGGCTTCCTGTTACACATGTTCTTTTGCTATCTTCTTTCTTTCCTGGGTAACACTTACCTGTAGTGTAGTACCTGGGGGCTACAGAGCAAGACTTCTGAGGTAGGACATGGCCTCTGTGTGCCAGGGAAGTGACCCTCCAACTCTGGTGTGCCACCAGTTTTCTTCCTAAGCCATCAAATTGCTCTTTATAGCAAAACATCTTTCTTTCTTTTTTTTTTTTTTCCTTCCAGTACGGGGATTGGACCCAGGGCCTTAAGCTACATCCCTACCCATCTACACTTCCACATCTCTTTTCTTTTCTTTTTTTTTGGGAGACAGGCTCTCACTAAGTCAGTAAATTGCCTAGACTGGGCTCGAACTTGTGATCCTCCTGTTTCAGCCTCCCAAAGTATTGGAACTACAGGCATACATTGCCATGCCCAGCTAAAACATACTATTATTATTATTATTATTATTATTATTATTATTATTATTATTATTATTAGGCTAGTCTTATTATGAAGGCAGAAGAGAGGCAAAGCAAGGCCTTTGCTACCCCATCACCTCAGTGGGAGATGTGTGGACTTCTCACATCTGGTCCTAGGTCTACTAGGAAATCTGCCTTAGGGCTTGGAAGTAGCACTGTGACCTGCATGAGAGCAGGAATTTGCTACTGGAGATGCAGGAGTAGGGAAGAGGAGAAAGTGGTCCAGGCCAAGGGAGCACTTGCCCAAAGAGACAGAGGCAGGGCAGTGATGTCGTGTGGCCTGGTGGCACCAGGGAAGTGGAGCCCAGGGGTGGTTGGAGACGTGGGGAGTGGCTGGCCCCATCTTGATGTGGGCTTTGACTTGGTCTCAGGAGAATGTGGAAACACAGGAACTTCTCAAAAGGTGAAGCAGGAGGACACAGGTTCAGGTTTGCATTTCCAAAAAAATCATTTTGGCCTCTGATTGAAGATTCAGTTGTAGGAGTGGGATCAGGCTGCCAGTGACCAGGCTGTTGGAGGGGTCCAGGTGTCCATGGAGGAGCTGGTGGGACAGGTTTAAGAGAGAAGGCTACAGACAGGAACCAGCTTGAAGGTGGAAGGACATGACTGTAGGTTTTTGTCCCGAACAGCTGGGTGGTGCATCACTGAGACGGGGACAGGTGGGAGGACAGATGCAAAGGCAGATCTGGGGCTTATTTGGAGTGTATTAAGTCTGAGACAGGAGCCCTGGGAGAGAGGGCTGAGTCAAGGTGGACATTTGAGAGCTGTTGACAAGTGTATGTACTGATCCTCCTGAGAGATAGAGGCCAGGTGGCACCCCAGCTCTGTTGGGAGTCCTGGTCCAGGGCCTGTCACCACACACTCCTCGAGGGTGGGGCTGTGTCTTTGAATTCATAGTCACCTTTTCTCCTTTGTATAAAGTAGTAAATGCCTGGCTTCTCTGTAAACCGCCCCCTCCTCAACAGAGCAAGTCCTGGATGTTCAGAATGGGCCTGAGTGCACTTATGTCACCTCACTGTGACTTCCCCTCGAGGTCACTTATAGTGGGGCACTTTGGAGACCGCGGCAGGGTTGCACACTCCAACATGTCCCAGAGGGATGAACCATTGGAGCAAGCGCGCTTTAACTCCGGTGACATTTCCGAGGCTTTGAGGCGGAGTCTGCGTTCATAAGACTGCCTCTCAACTTCATTAAAGCGAGCAGCAGAAAGGACTTATTTGGCATTTGATGGCAGTAGAATGACTTCAGAAATGTCACATTGTCCTTGCTGCCTCAGGGGTATATTTTAATAGCGCGGGTCCCTGTCTCTGCGGTGATGTGGTTGGCATCAAGGCGCTGAGCATCGCCCTCTCCTTGAAACTGAGAGAAGGTTCTGGTTTGAATGGCGGGCAGTCCCTTCATTTCTCAGAGCAGGCAGCTTTTCCTGATGTCAAATTACAACTCTGTGTTGTGTCTTTGGGGCCCTGGGCCTTTTTTTTTTTTTTTTTGATACTGGGGGAATGAACTTTCACACTGAACTAATCCCCAGCCCAGTTTTATTTTTGACTTGGAGACAGGGTCTCATAAAGTTGTCAGAATGGGGCTTAAACTTGAGATCCTCCTGCTTTGGGCTCCCAGAGTGTGTGTGCCATCATACCCGGGTGGCCCGTGGGTCGGGAATGCTCTCCTGACCCTCTCCAAGATGCCTGCAAGATTCCCAGCTCAGATGCATCCAAGGTCTAACCCCAGTCTACGTCCTTGGGGATGTCCTTCGCTTTCATGAGCCTCAGCTGTGTCAGCTGTGAAATGGAGATATACTGATACATAACTCACCACTAGGAAGTGACAACTCACCCAGCTTCTGTTTCCTCACCTGAAAAGTAGGTGAACAGAGCAAGGACTGAATGAGGGCATGAGTCAGATGCTGGCACATCTTAGTAATAATACCCATTGAGACTCCCAGTGGCCAGAAGGACAGTGCTAAGCACTGGACATGCTACCTGATTCAAAGAGGTTTTCTTGTTTGGTATAGTAGGTGGGTTCTCTGGTTATTTCCATGGTACAGGTGGGGAGGCTGAGGCACAGAGAAGGTAGTGATTTGCCAAAAGAGATGAGAGTTGAACCCAGGCTGTTGGTTCTGGAATCTTGTGTGACGCCTGTGACTCAGAGGAGTACCCCCGAGGCCTGAGTGTCAGCCTGTCTCTCTCCCAGTTCACTCCTGGCCCCACTGGAAGTACAGGGTGCTTGGAGCCCTCAGAAGGGATCTTGGGCTGAGGCCAGGGTTTAGTGGGGCTGGGGAGCAGGGCCCAAGTGGCAGAGCTTCCTCAGCATCTGTGCACACCCCAGCTCCCAGCTAGCAGCTTGGCCCAGAATGTGGGGTTGCTCCCTGCGCCTGTCTGATTGGGAGGCAGCAAGCAGCCTCTCACAGCACAGCAAAACTCGCTTTTTCATTTTTGTCTGGGTGTCATTCATTTCTTTTGTATGACTGTTTTATTGTTTTCCATTCTCTTAAGCAGTGCCTTTTTGATTTCCTGTAAATTCCTCTATAATCATACTCTTCCCCACAAACATGAGATCTTAACTAATCATTGCTTTCCTTGTGCTGGGTATTACAGTTTGAATGTGTAGGTCAAAAGTTGAAACTTAATAAGAGCAGGCGTCTCACTTCCATAATTTAGGCTGTGGTTCTACTTTGCTGTTTTGTAGATGATGAAATTGATCTGAAGGTAGAGTAGGAAATAAAAGGAGATGCCTTCATACCGTCTGATAGCTGAGTGCCTTGGGTCCCAGCTAAGTGCCTCTGGAAGCATTGCAGAAGCACAGGCATATCAGCAATTGCCTGTGCCTTCTTGGGTTTTAAGTGAGACTGTGTTCAATTGAGTCATACGCCAGTTTTAGAGCTGTTAATTACATGGAGCCAAAGTGTCCTGCATGGATTAGGCAGGCAGTGGGTAACATGTCTATTTCTGCTTCCCTGCCTTCTGTGTGCACAGGAGATGGTAAGCACGGATGGTTTAGGGGCAGAAGTGCTCCAGGACCCTACATCCTGGGTAACATGTCCCAAATTAGAAAAGATACGTCAGTGATGACCTAGATTCTTAGTGTGTGTGTGAGAAGTATTCCAGTAGGATTGCTCATCCGGGTCTCCTAATGAATAAGCATTTAACCCTGCATTGAATGAAAATGCCAAATGGAAATGGGATTCCCAGGACAGAGAGAGAACTTAAGTTGCTGAGTGCCAGAAGGCAGGAAATGGGATCTGGGGACTTGAGGACGTGGGACAGCTCCTGCCTGTCTCTGTCCAGGTCTCAAGCATGATCAGCTCACGGCTGAGCTTGGCTCTGGTTTCTTTGAGAGGACTTATTGATTGAGCCTCCTGAGGATATGTAATTCCAACCAGCCCTTTTCTTTTCGGCCCTCTTGTTGTTCTTGGATTTTATCCTTTATTTCACTCAGTCTCTGAATGTGGAAGGGATGGGGGGAGTCCTGTGGTATTGAACTCTTGCCCACAGATCCATTCCCTACACATTTGTCTCCAAGAGAGGTGGGATTCCTGTCCCTTTCAGTGAGTTTTGTTCGACACAGTGGCACGTTGATGCTTAGAGACTGATTTTGGGAATACTTCATCCCGTCTTACTACTATTTTAATTAGTGGAGCATTCAGACCTCAATTAATTGATGTCTTAATCCTGGGCCTAATGCCCAGAGGCAATTTTGTGACCTGTGAATATTTAAGGAGAAAAAAATTTGCACAAGTAAATCCCTGCCTCACTCTGGTCCTCTGTTGCTTCCTGGAGGAGGTGGCCTTGTCCCCTCATGGGGACCTTGTGGATCATATTTCCAAGAGCCACCCTGCACCTCCTTGGACAGAGCAGAGCACTGAGCACCCTTCCCTCAGGCCCAGTAGGCCGGAGAATCCTCTCCTTTCCCCTATTTGCTCAGGATTTGCAGGAGTAGCAGATGGGGAGAGACTGAGCAGAGTGCTGGACAGTCTTACTATTTCTACAGTAGCCTTTTTCCCCCTAGTACCCAGGTCCTTTTGCACTGACCCACATCCCCAGTCCTTGCTTTTTTTTTTTTTTTTTTTTTTTTGAGGCAGGTTCTCACTCAGTTACCAGGTTGCTTAGGCCTGGCTCCAATTTATGCTCTTCCTGCCTCAGCCTCCCGGAGTGCTGGAATTACAGGGAGGTGCCACCATGCACAGCTTGTGCAGTAATCTTAAAAACAGTGTTTGGGCTTGTGTCTTGGTGATAAGGGGGCCAAGCGGGACAGTCCTCTGCCTGGCACCCAGGCAGAGCTATGGACCCTGAATGCCCACCAGTGGGTAATTGGTTAAGTCAGCACAGACAAGTGTCTCTTCAAGCTAAGATTAAGTTGGACCAGGCCAAAGCCCAGCCAGGCCAGTTTCATTAGAGAACTGCCTTTGCGGAGTAATTTGCCTGCGTCTTGTTTGAGATTATACTTATCCAGTACTTACATATTTATATTTTAATGAGATTAAACAAAAGCCTTCTGTAAATTAGCTAAAGGCACTATGTGCCCTTTCCCCAAACAGAAATCAGAAAAGAAAGCCAGACTGTGGGCCTTGAGGGCTAGACCTGTGCCTGCTCTGCTGGGAAGCAGTGTGGTGTGGATCCAGTCTTGGCTTTTCTCAGGCTGGTGACTGAGCTGTCTCCCCTTATCTCCAGAGGATGATGCTTGGGCTGGGGGCAGGGTGGGGAGCCTTCCGGTGTGGGCTCCTGGGGGTTCCAGAGTCCTGGGCTGCCTCTTCTTCCCTGTGCAGCCTGGGTAGGCCTCCTGGGGAGGCCCAGGAGGCTGGGCCCACACTGCCCAACTCGAGAGGCAAAGTGGCACTCCACCCCAGCTGGTGGATTCCTTCGGGGTGAGGTGGAGGAGGAGGCCTAATTACCTCTCATAAGTGCTGGAAATGTGATATTTTCCAGTGTGGGAGCAGTGTCCAGATGGTGTAGATAAGCTGTAGTTTCTGTGTACCTGTTGTGGGCTGATGTGTCCTGGCACGGTGGGACCCTGCCCTTCAGGGCTGTAGACTTTTGGAAGAGACTTAAAAGAAATTTCTGGGCATGATCGCTTTCTGAGGATTCCTACAGACCACCCAGAGTGTGCAGAGAAGGGGTTTACTGTAGTGTGGGGGGATGGAGAGAGGCCATCCCCAACCTTGGGAAAGGTGTTTCTGGTGGGAGGTGGAGGCCACTTGGGAGAAAGGGCAGGAGCAAATCCTAGGCACAGGAGGGGCTGGGTGAATGGTGGCATGGCCAAGGCTGGGCCAGAAGCCTCAGGAATCACCATGTGGAGTTTTACCTTCATCCTGAGGACACCTAGAGGCCACTGAAGAGTTGTCAGCAAGAGAACCTGGAGATTTGCATTTTCTCAAGGCTCTCAGCTGCTGTGGAGCTGGAGGCTAGTACAGCTGGAGCGAGCAGGGTCTGTGTAAAAAGAGGAGGGGGGCCTGAGCGCAGCCATGCAGGTGGAATGGCAGCCTTTGGGTGTGCATTGGTTGTGGGGAGCAATGGATGAAAAGAGGTTTGAAATGAAACATAAGAGCTCATTTTCAGAACTTGGCTGGAAGTCGGGGTGGGGCGGGGGTATATGGGAAGTGTTTTCAGTGAGAGGAGCCCTTTTGGTGGTGATGGAGGAAGTAGGGCTGGGATTCCTGAGCCCAAGCATGTGTGTGTGTGTGTGTGTGTGTGTGTGTGTGTGAGAGAGAGAGAGAGAGAGAGAGAGAGAGAGAGGGAGGGAGGGAGAGCATTCAGGAGGGTATCACTTCCCTCATGAGGAAGAGAAGATATGCCCTGGAGGGGAAGGCCCGGGGCGTCTAGGACAGGAGAGACAAGTGTGGCCCATCTCTGTGTTCCCTGTGGAGTAGCAGAGTCCATCCATCTGCTGAAAAGGATCAGCATGGTGAGGGGTAGAAAAGGGGGAGGATGTTGAGGGCGGGCCTCCTGTCTGGCTGGGGCAGCATGAAGGCTGGGTGAGGCAGGTGACCAGGAGCATGTGGCCATCTGCCTGCCGTCCCTGGAGCAGGCGCAGAATAGGCCAGGGCGGGCCTTGGACTAGGTAGGCACAGGGCCTGGAGAGTGTGAGGTGCTGACAGGAGCCTTGGCTGGAGGGGTGGGCTCTATAGAGCTCAACCTAAGAGAAGGGCAGAGAGGGGACAGAGAGCCTGAGACGAGTACAGCCTGGGCCAGGTTCCACCCACGTCGCCGCTCTGTGGCCATCACTGTGTTCAAGAACAGAGAGGCCCACTTCCCATGGAGGGTGGCAGGGGAGTATGAGGCATGGTGGCTACTAGTTTATCCCGTGAATGGATTTCACCTCAGGAGCCTGAACTGCTTCTTTGAGTCCCACTTGGGCCTCTGGACCGGCTCCCTGTGCAGGGAACAGAAACAAGCATTCAGGTCGCCAGGCGGGCCGGTGGTCAGTCCCTGCCCTGGAATTGCAGTCCTCGTTATGACGAGCGGCACCCTGTCAGGCCTCGGCGTCTGCCTCCTCCAGAAAGGAAGGAAGTTCATTTGGGAAAAGTCTTTCCAGACTTCTGGGTTTGTTTTTCCACCTCACCCAGAAGGTTTTATAGTCTTCGGAAGGTGGCAGCACTCTGCAAGATCCCTTCCTTATGTTGTAGTGACGAGTGGCTGGCTGGCCCAGCTGTGTGGCGTCATGGAGACGGTGTGAGTCGGTGGCTGCTCTGTCAAGTCCCCGAGGGCTGGCTGTCACTGGCGGAGGCAGGGAAGCAGCCCGAGTCTACGAGTCTACGCCTCATGGAGCCCCTTGCCGTCCTTGCTGCCTTGGGCTCTCTGTGCTGGGCGGCCTCCACTGAGGCAGCTTGGGGCTCTCCGGTGGGCTGAGGAGACACAGGGGATGGATGAGGGGTGTGCTCTGCACAGGGTGCCGGGTGCCATTCAGACACTGTGGCTTTGCTCATCTTGAGGTGCTTGAGTGTCCCATTTGAGAGGGAAAGATGGTCACGGAGGAGCTTGGTAGAGGTAGGTCACCTTTTCCAAAGGAGTGGAGCTGGTATGGGGAGCTGCACCAAGAACACTCGGCCCATTCGCAAGGTCTCAGCACTACTGTCCTCACTGGGACCATTCCCAGGTGAGCTTGGGTCCGTCCTGTGATCTGACTTGGAAATCGTGGCTTGCCTTGCAGGCCTTTTCTCTCCCCTGAGTCTCTGAGCTCCGTGAATAAAGGCCATTCCTTGCTCACTGGTGCCAGGAACATCAAATTGACACTTGCTTAATAACAAGGCAGAATGTATGAATGGATATTTGCCATGATGGCAGCACCTCATTAAAATTTTAAAAGTGTTATCAAAGCAATATGTTCCTGGCGTAGAAAATTCCACTAGTACACAATCAGTATAAGAAAGAAAGATTAAAATCAAACCCCTGACCCTGCCCACACTCCTCCGCCCCCACCCTGCTTTTAATGGTACGCTCATTTTTTGTTTCCTTGGTTCCCTTTTCCATCTTGTTGTGCACATGACCCTGCTTTATATCTCGCTCCATGAACTCAGCACCATCTTGCTTTCCCACTGGGTAGCCCAAGGCTGTGGAGTGTCCCCGCCCTTCCCACAAACCCCGGCCTTCATTTCCAGGCCTTTGTCACTGTTTTCTTGTCAGGATTTTTAATATTTCCATTGCGTTTATGTGATCAATAAATCGTAACTTTTTGGCGGGAGGTCGGGGGCTAACTTTAAAAGATGGAAAAGCCCTAAAACGATTTCAGTTATTATCGGGATGACAGCTCCTTCTCTTTGAATCCCAAGTCTCCATCCCAGGGCCTCAAGAAGAGGCTCCTAGGAGCATCAAGAGTATATAGATTTTTCAACCAATAACAAATGCTGGCGGGGCTTTGGGGAAAAAGGAACACTCCTCCACTGTTGGTGGGAATGTAGACTGGTCCAGCCACTGTGGAAATCAATATGGAGATTCCTCAAAAAACTACAACTGGAGGTTCCATTTGACCCAGCTATTCCCCTACTGGGGATCTTCCCGGAAGAATTAAAATCATCATACCACAAGGACGTATGCACCACCATGTTCGTAGCAACACAATTTGTAATAGCTAAGTCTTGGAAACAGCCTAAATGCCCAACAACCAACGAATGGCTGAAGAAGATGTGGTTTTTCTACACAATGGAGTACTACACTGCCATAAAAAAGGACAAACTAGAGTCACTCGTATATGAATGGATGTTCCTTGAGAACATACTCTTAAGTGAAATAAATCAGACACTCATGAGCACACATCGAATTGTTTCTCTGATATGAGAAACCATAACTGTAAATAAGGACAAAGAGGTGTAATATTATATAAAAAGAGGATGGTGTGCAGAGGAGAGGAGTACTAGAAGGAAAGAAGGGGAAAAGCAGAAAGGCAACAGGGGAAAGAGGGGAATGGGAAAATATAGAAAATGATGAATGAACCTGCTGTAAATAGGGAGGGAGGGAGCAGATTGGAGGGGTGGGGGGGAGAACCAAGATACATCATGTATAGTTACAGAATAAATGTAATGAATGTGACCATTGTATGTAGAATGTACCAATACATGTTCTTGGTTTAAAATAAAATAAAAAAAAGTGTATTTAGATTTTTTTGTCTTTGTTAAACGTTTTTTTTTAAATTTAAAAAAAATTTTAATATGTGTTTACAGTATCTATGACTACATTCATCAGGGGGAGTTTGTATATGTATGTTACAAACATAATTTTTTTACTTCTCTCCATCCTTTCTTTTTTTTCCTTATGTAATCATCAGTTAGAGAGAGATCATACTGTATATTTTTAGTTTATTTCCTATTTGGAGTATGGTTTTCTTTTTCTTTTCTAAATTAAAAAACTCTATTATAATAAGAGCAACATATATACATTGTTGAAAGTTAGAAAATCATGTATAACCTGAGCCTGGGAAAGGTACTGGGGAGGAAAGGATGGTTAATAGGTGCAGGGATTCAATTGTATGGGAGGAATCACTTCTGATGTTCCGTAGCACAGTGGGATAACTATGGTAGACAACAATTACTTGTATATTTTAAAATAATTAATAAAATTTTAAATGTTTCCAATGCAAAGAAATTATATGTCTGAGGTCACCCAATCTGACCATTACACATTGTACACGTGTATTGAAATGCCACACTATACCCCATAAATACATATAATTACTATGTGTCGATTATAAATATATTGAAAAGAAAGAAAGTGCATATTCATGAGCAAGTATTCCCCAATTTTGCTTGACAGATCCAATGTGGCTCCCATATGCTATCTGGCTGTTAGGATTATTTTACCCGTGATGCCAACTTACTGAAGAGGCTGGCTGGTTGTGCTGCAGAATGTTACACCTCCTGAATTTGTGTAGTGGTTCTCTTTGTGGTGGTGGTTAGCTTGTTCCTCTATCTTCCCATTTCTTACAAGCTGGAAATTAGATTTTAAGAGCTTTAAAATATTTGGCAGAATACATCCTAGGTCATGTGTATTTCTTACTACACTTCGTTAGGACACAAACAATATTTGGTTGACCTACCATCAGTGATGCTAGATTGACTGCTGGGTTACATTCCCCTCCTTGAACTGGAAAGTAACCTGCAGATGTTATTTTGGTACCATGTGAAATCAGTGTGGCTTCCATACGTGTTTTATGTCTTTCCTGGAGTTATAGTTGCCTTTCTTTTCTCTTGCTGAGAGAAGAAATATTTATCTTCTTCATCATATCCCTGAGAGTTTTAAACCTTCTATTGATTTTATGTGTGGAGACAGAGTCATTCCATTCTTCCTGTGGTTGTTCTCAAAATCACAAACCTTGATGTCTAATTTCTACTAATTGCTTTCTAGACCTGTGGTCCAGTGTGTCCTGGGCTTTTTTTTTGTTATACTTTTGGGTCAACTTCACCTCCTAAAAATATCCCATTGTATCACTTTATTCTCTGTATTGGTTTATTCTGTCTATTTCTCTTTTTTCCTTTTCTTTTATGTATTTTCCCCATTTCTGAGTTTTTGAGTTTCCAAAAAGGACTATTTTCCTTTTAAATATGCTTGGTGGTTTGGGAATAGAGTTCTGTGTTTCCATGAAGTGCAAGGAAGAGGAAGTCAGTGATGTAGTTTAGCTAAGCCTCAGTTTTCCCCTCTGTGAAGTGGGCGTGATGATACCCATGCCAGCCTGGGCTCCTCAGGTGGCTGAGCCTCCAAGCAAGTGGGCAGGAGCACATGAGTGAGTACTCTGGGGCCCACCATGTATGGGTGGAGAGCAGGCACAGGTTTGGGCTGCAGTGCTGTCAAAGAATGACTCGGTTGATCCTGAAGAAGCTTTGGAGCTGGAGTGGTGCAGAGGAGAGAGGCCCTCCAGCTGAATCAAGGGAGCTGGGACTTTCCTCCCTCCTTCAAGTCGTGGAGACCTCCTGACAGGACTGGCTGCTGCCAGTGCTCCCTGCAGCCTCCTCCAGCCTGGTCAGCCCCGGGCAAGCCTGGCTTCCAAACTGTCAGGGTCTGCTGGTTCTCCTTGAAGGGGTCCAACCCCAGTTAGGGGTCACTAACTTGCCACTCTTGTTTTTCTTTCTCTGAAGCCGAGTGTTCAAGACAGACATGGAGCTGGAGGTTTTGCGCTACACCAATCGAATCTCCAGCGAGGCCCACAGGGAGGTGAGTTGTTCTGCCTGTGGTTGGGCAGGCCACATCACTGCATGTGGGGCAGGAGGACTGCGAGGGGGTGAATGCACCAGGCTGGACCACGTGAGGGGCCGGAAGTTTCTCACATGACAGCTTTTTCCTAGTGGGCACAGGGCCAGGGCCAGGAGAGGCTTTGCCCCAGCTCTTCACCTTAAGGCACCCACCTTCATGAGAGTAGTGGACACTAGTCTTTAAGGACTTTGAATTCCAGGAGGGTAAGACTCGCCTTCCTATTATCCTGGCAGTTTCTAGCTCATTTTAAAGCATCTTTTGTCCTTAACTAATCCTAGCACACTTTTATTACCATCATCTGTTTTCTGAATACATCTTCTCATGGTTGCTTCTAAATCTCCCGCTTTACAGAGGAATGAAACCAAATAATGACGTTTCTATTCTTCATGCCAGTGGGGTGCCTGGGATAGCTCAGTTCCTGGGATAGCCCTGTGCCTGCTCAGTGGCCTTCAGGGCTTTGTGTTAAGAGGTAGACAAAGGTAACTGAGGGCTGTGTGATCTCTTCTGCAGGTTGATTTTTCTCTGATAAAAGTCAGGCAAAGGAAATCTTTTGGAAATAGTCCTGACCACTTTCTAAGCATTGGGTGTTTACCAGATGCATCTTAGTCAAATCTTCACTGTGCCCAGCCTGCCTGCTCCCTTCAAGCTGTAGCTCAGAGTTTGGCATTAATTGGCTTCCAAATGGAAGAGCTCCATAGTGGTTTAAATAAACAGTGTGGATTTGGGGGACTTTAAAAGTTTCAGTTTGTCACATTTCTGCATCACTGTGTGCATACATCATTCCCCTCCTTTTTGTTTTTTTTTTAAGAAATGCTTCATTTGCTGAAGTGCTATACATTATTTATAAGGCTGTGTTACTTATCTGCTTAATACAAATGTCTTTGCTTAATATCCATCCTCCAGGTGATGAAGGCTGTAAAAGTAGGAATGAAAGAATATGAGATGGAAAGGTAAGCTGTGTCTCTCTGGGTAAAGATTAAAATGTAAAAAACAGTAATTTATGTTCCCTAAGCAAGTCACAGATGAGACTCCTCAGTGCTGCATGGAGATCGAGTAGGGATTAGGGACCAGCTTTGGGGTCCTGGATGGAGATTATTTTTCTTCTGACTGTAGCCACCTCCCTGGCTCTTGGCAGAGTGTTTGATGGTAATGGTCATTGATTACTTTTCTGGGTGGTTTAGTGCCCCATCATTCCAGTTTTGGACTTTGTTTCTGCAATTTGCAGGAAACTTTACCAAATGGCTGCTATTGTGAGTCTGAAAGCTGCTGGTAAAACAGCTTGCCATTTTTATGTGTAAACACCACCATTATGTCTGCTGTGCTCAGAGGACTGGATGGAGGGATGGTTAAGTGGATCGTAAAGAGCTCTGGAGTGCTCCATTGGCCTTTGGCTCCAGTTAGGCCTGCAGTGAGCCAGTGTACTCGGGGGAACTGCCTGGGGTTGCCCTACTTTGGTGGGAGAGGCCGCCAGCTCAGCCTGCTCCAGGGACCCAGGGGTCATTGTGCTTCTACCCTTGGCTTAGGATGCCCTTGAGGCAGACCCATACTGCCCTAGGCATCCTCTTCCCCCATTTCCTGGGTCTCTCACCAGTGACCACACCATGCAGAAGCTCTGGGGAGAGGATACTGAAGAGCTGCTATTCACCCTTCTCACACCTGGCTTTGTAAGAGCTTGATTGCCGCTGCCTCCTCCCCACCTTGTAGGGCTCAAATGTACCCCAGGTGCTCTCAGGGGCTGCTCCCATGCACAGCCAGCTCTGGGGGATGCTGGTTCTGCATCACTCGCTGTTATGGTTCTGATGTGGTTTGTCCCCAAGGGTTTGTGTGTTGGAATTGTGGTCCTCAATGTGGCGATGTGAGAGGTGGTGGGACCTTTAAGACATGGGACTTAGTTAGAAGTCTCTGGGTCTTCGGGGGTCCTGCTCTCAGAAGGATTAAGGTTGATCTTGTAGGACCCTGAGTTAGTTTGGAGAGAGGGTTGTGATAAAAACAGCAAGCCTCTCTGCCCAGCTCTCCTGCATTCTGTCTGGCAGTGTGATCTCTTTTTCTCCTGCCGTGGTGTCATCTACTGTTAGGCCCTCTCCAGAGGCCAAACCAATGGGCTGCCTGACCTTGAATTTTGAGCCTCCAAAACTGCGCTAAACAAACTTTTCTTTATAGAGTACCCTACCCTCGGGTATTTTGTTATGTAACAAAGAATAGACTCATACACCCTCCCAGCCCTTCTGGCCTGCCTGCTGCATCAGTGTGGGGATCAGGGCTGAGGTGTAGGTGGGGTCAGCAGCGGGCCACTGGCATTTGCATGGCTGTGTCTTGGGGATGGGGATCTTTTTCAGAGTCTCACCCCCAGAGGAGTTCTGAGCAGTGAGTTCCCATATTTTTCCCTTCTTACCCTGGCAGTAAGAGGTTAAAATGGGCTTGCCTTGCTACTGTGGCATCCCAGAGGGAGCATGTAACATTTGTCCCTCAGAGTCCCAGCTGTGTCAGGCTGAGGAAGATGGTGAAGGGCTGTGGAGCTGCCCCAGCTTTTGCTTCCATGAAGTCTTCTGCAGTGAAGTCTGTGTGCTCTATACTCCCAGGGTCTCAACCTCCCTGGGGAAATGGGAAGAGTATCATGGGGCCACCCAGGGCTTCCGATTGGCATTGCCCCAGAAACCCATTCCTAACTGAGTTGACTCATAGTGATGACCCATAGCTGATGCCTCTAAAAATAACCAAGCGATCGGAAGAAGAATAATTTGTCACCGTGTGGAGCCCTGCCACCCACTGTGTGTTGGCAGCCTCGTGCCCTGAGCTGCAGGGGCCCAGCTCTGGACTGGCTCCTGGAAGGGCCCTGAGCTGCCTCCTGCTATGGTGTCCCCGCGTCCAGCCCTGCTGCAGCCTGTGGACAGGGCCTTGTGAGCTCTGGGTCAGGAGCCTTGCCAACCCCCACCCCATACCCTGCCCAGAAAATGCAGGTCTTTTTTTTTTTTTCCTTTTACTGGGCAATTTCCAAAGTAGAATAGCATCATAAACCCAGAAATCCTCATCAGTTGTTGTTTTTTAAAAAAACTTAGTTTAGTTTTGCTTTGCTGGAGTGTTTTAAAACTGAATCTCAGACATCATTATGTCATTTCACTTGTAAATATTTCAGGGGATGTCTCGATTGATGATGGTATTTTTCCCTTTATATAACCACCCCGCCATTATCACATCTAACCAAATTAACAGTACAGTTGACTCTCATATCTATGTATTCCGTATCATAGATTCAACCGAGCATCGATTGGAAATATTTGTAAAAAAACAATTATACAATTATAAAGTACAGACTATAAAAGTACAGGCTTTTTTCTTATCATTACTCTCTAAGCCATACAGTGTAACAGCTATTTACTTTGTACTAGGTATTATAAGTAACTAAGGGATGATTTGAAGTGTGTGGGAGAATGCAAATAATATGCTGTTTTATACAAGGGCTTTGAGCATCCAAGGATTTTGGGTCCTGAAACCAATCCCCCTTTGACACAGAGGGATGACTGTAATTCCTTTATGTCACCCATATTTAGTCTGTATTGGCCAAAAAACTGTTCTTTTAGGGTAGGTTTGTTTATGCTGGGATTCAAACAAAAGCTACATGTTGCACATGGCTGTTGTTGGCAGGGGAGTCCTTGCCACACTGAGCTCTGGGGAGAGCTTACCTTTGTCTACCCACAGCTCCTGTCCCTGCACCCCCATGAAGTCGCTAGCTTGGCCTCCCTGGCTGCTACCTCATCTGTGGACCAGGTGGCATGAAGCCAGAGGCTGCAGCTGAGAGAGAGCACCCTGAGAGGCCCAATGATGTGAGCAGCTGTCCATGGGGTGCTGGGGGATGGATTCAGTGGGTGGCCAGCAGTGTTCACGCTGCGTCCTGTGGTGTGCCATGCAGTGGCTCTGTGGGCCCCCGCGACCTGGGAGCCAGCTGGGAGCCATCAGATCCTTTAGTCCCTCAGATTTTAGAGCTTAGAGAGGGGCAGGGTGGGAGGGTGGGACGAGGGAAAAAGAGAGGCAGAGATGCAAGACTAGAGATGGAGGACTCTGTTCCTGAAGGACAGGTGGGGCAGGGAGTGTCACCCCCAAAGGTGGTGGGAAGATGATTGTTCATCAATGTCATCGTGTCTTGGGGTGTCCCTGGCTAGACTGAGGAGGGGATGCCTCCATTCAGACCCAAGGGGTACGTGCAGCCTGAGGCAGTCTGACTCTGCCTTGAGGTCCCTCCCCCTGGGCACAGCTTCTGTCACTGTGTCACTCTGCGGTGTAGTCTGCATCCGTGTCCACAGGAGCCTGGAATCATCTTCTCAGGAGCCACACCTCGTCCATCTGCCCAGTGACTAACCCACAGCTGGCGGGTTCCATGAGTGGATGGAAGGGAGAAGAAAAGGCCTTGAACTATTTGTCTGCCGTCCTCTCTGCGCCTGGGGACTTCTGCATTGTTCTCTGAACTGGTTGGGAATAAAAGTCTTCTAAAGTGTGTGGCGCAGGCTCCCCAGGGAGCATGGCCCTGTGACACAGGCTGGCCTGCTGCCCGGGAAGGTCAGGGCAGCCAGACTGCTGTGCAGACCACAGACTCGTGGGTTAAAAGGAAGCAAGCTGCTCTTTTCTGTGTGTCGGTGGCACTCCGCACATGTGGGAGTTGTCCCTGAGCCCTGCTGGACCTTCCCTGGGGTGTGGCGAGCTCCAGCCCTACTGAGGGACCAGGCAGGAGGGGCCAGGAGCCTTGCAAGGCGGAGTGGGGGACAGGGACCCCACCAAGACGCTGTGCTCAGAGTCAGAGGTACTGGCCAGGAGACCCCATTCTAAGCCTGTCATTTTTTATTATTAATTGTCAGAGATTTCTTATGTAATCTTGAGACATGTTAAAAAAAAAAAGAAATCAGCTAGCCGATGACATTTATGAAGACACCTCCTGCTCCATGCTGTGCCTGTGAGCGAGGTTTGAGAGGAAATGAAAATCATTTTCTGAAATTGAGGTGTAGTAAATTGTGTTAAACCAATAAGACATTAATGTTTGGGCAAATCGGGCTCTAACAGCATCTGACTGCAGGCCCAATCAGGCAGTTCGTTTTACCGCCTCATATTATTTAATGTTAGTGGTGTAACCGGCTTGTAGCCGGCTGGCATGGGGCTGGCAGCTGAATCAATTACCTGCAAACACTAATTTAGAGCATGCTCAATTGGCTGTGTAAGCAGGTCCCGGTTCACGTTTGCCACAAGGAGATTAATAACTTGATGTGTTTGACAGCCTGGGACCTTAATTGAAATTATGCTCTCTCTCTCTCCAAGCGTGAGTGGGGCGCGTTGGGTCCTTTTGTGATGGCTTGAGTTGGAGGCTGGGGAGTCACGCAAGTCATTTAAAAGACCGAGAGTCTGTGAGGTGTGAGAGGGTCAGTGCGGCCTCGTCCTCCTCCCCTGGCAAACGCTTGACCCTGTCTCAGCCCTGAGACAAGGCCTGGGTTTTTTCTGGACTCTGTCACAGCAACAGCCCATAATAGTAGCTTCCTGTTTCCTTTCAGCCCTTTGTTAATGAAGAACTTTTCCAGCTGTGCTGCTCTTTTTTATTAAAGGTCTTACTGCTTTTTCCTGCCCTCTGGGCAGATGGAGTGAGTCACAATTTGTGTGTTCAGTGTCCCTGTTGGGTCTAGATTCAGGAGGGCGGTAGGGACACGCACACACACTACATATACTCTATCACACACAACATATATCCACCACACATACACACACGCTATACCCCACACACCACACGCATACACATCTACCACATACACTCATCACACATACACATTCCATATTTCCACTACACACACTGCATATACGCACCACCCCTTGCACACATCATATGCCTGCCACACACATGCTGCACATACCACACTCCCCACACAGCCCCACACATACACACACCACACCCCTATGCATACCACACACACCACACTTCCCGTACCACATACACTCGTGTATACACCACCACACACAGCATTCCTATATATCCCATCCCCCACACCCATATATACACTACACATATCCACAGACACCAGTACCACATGTTCACCACACACACCACACAGTACACACCACGTATACCCACACACATGCTGTACCCTCACAGCCAGTACACACCCACACCACACACACTCCTCACCGCCCCCCCACCCTCAAACATAGATTTTTTTCCATCCAAGTCCAAAGGTACTGTGCAGTTGACTGATCTTTACCCAGGGCAGGTTGCAAACCCTTGCCATGTCCTCTTCTTTTACACTGGGACCAGTGTTTTTTAAGGACTAGCTCCAGTAAGGACAATGGGGAGGTGGAGTCTGTAGACCGCCGCAGGGCCCTCCTCTGCCCTGCCTGCGGTGGTGGCACTGCAGGACACAGGCAGGCAGGGCAGATGAGCCCCTGAGCACCCCTCCCCCACAGAGCCAGGCCCTGGCCCCTCTGTCATGTCTGCAGCTCCCCGTCATATCCTAGAGGCCTCGATCCTTCCCAGATTGGTATCTTCCTCTTCTTGTCTATCCTTTCCTTTTGGCACACTGCTGTCATCCCTGAAGAGCCACCTCTTTGTGCCCACACTGCCCTCCTGCTCCCTCCTCCTGCTGAGCATGTGATCAGACCCAGCCCTTTGTATCTCTAGCCACAGCCAGGGCATCCACATTTTATTGGTGCTGGATGCCACCAAGAGGTTTCCCGCAGGTTCTGGAGATGTATAGTTTCTGAATTTCTGGATGACTGGGCACAGTGTGGCCTACTCTGGTCTCATTAAGACTGGTCATCAGTGGACATCCTCAGTTTATCCACACACACACTGCTGGACTTTTGTTGGGGCCCTTGGGGCCGGCCTGGACACCAATGTAAGAATGGATGTACTGGGTCCTCCTTCATGGGCCTGGTCACTGTCCCTGACCAGGACTCTGCAGCATTCATGGCAGATGCGGGGTCTCTCCATGGTCCAGGTAGAGGGATGAGAGCGTGACACAGCCCATTCAAAAAGGATGGTCCACTGAGACTCTACATGTGGGCGTGGAAAAGCCTTCACTTGGCTTTGATGACCTGGTGTGGGTTTCCTGCCAGCACTTCCTTGGCAGCCACCGCAGGAGGGCTCAGGAAGCTCCCCAGGTAAACTCTCCAGGGAGGCACCCCCTGAGTTTTGTACCCAGGTTGCTCATACCACTAGGCATTTGAGCCAAGGCCTCTCCAAGAGCCCTGGCCATCCTGGTGGAGAGTTCCTCAGGGCTCAGGCAGGCTTTACTCCATGCTGGCAGGGCTGTGCTCTGGCACCAGGATCTGATTCAGAGAGAAGGGCTTTCTGCAAATGTGTAGCCTCGTTGATGCAGGCCCAATTATGGCTTTCAAGGCAAAGCCAACTAAAGTAGACATTGTCTTTTCAATACCACAAGAGTTGCCCCTCGAGAACTAAAATAAGTAACAGTGGTACCCACAGGCACCTTTGTGGATTTTCCTCTAGTGTTTCATCACTAACCTGGTTCTGTTGATTTTAGATAAATATTTATCATGATTTTAAGGAAGTTGTGCTTTCTTCCTGGCTTGCTGGGAGATTTTTATCAGGAAAGGCTGTTGCATTTTATCAGCTGCCTTTTTAGCATCTCCCTTGGCTATGTGCATGTGCGTGTGTGTGCATGCGTGGGTGGGTGCATGCGTGTGTGTGAAGCAATTAGTGTGCTTTTTATTTGAGAGCAGTTTTGGATCACAGAAAAGTTAAAGAAATATTAGAGACTTACCCATACCCTGCATCCATCTTTCCCCATTGTTAATTTTATTATGGAACTCTTGAACAGCCTTGGTACATTATTATCTAACCCATTCTTTACTGCAGTTTCCTTAGCTTTTACCCAGTGTCCTTTTTCTGTTCCAGAATCCCATCCAGGAGACCATAATAAATCTATGGTTGTGCCTCCTTAGGCTTCTTCGGGCTGTAACAATTTCTCAGCCTTTCCTTTGATACCTTTGATGGTTTTGTGGAGTCCTGCTTGGGTAGTTTGCAGTATGTCTTTGGGTTTTAGTTTTTCTCATGGTTAGATGGGCGCTTTGGGTGATTAGGAGGAAGATGACAGAGGTAAAGTACTGTTGCCAGCGAAGCATATCAAGGGCATGTACTGTCGACACAGCACGTCCCTCCTGATGTTGACTTTGATCACCTGAGGGAGGTGGTGTTTATCTGGTTTTTCCACTGAGGCAACCGTTCCCTCCTTGCTTTCGTACTGTGCTCTCTGGAAAGAAGTCTGTTCATGCCCCACATGTCGGGAGTGGAGAATTATGTTCCTTGCCTTTGAGGGAAGTATCTATACATGTTGTTTGTAATTCTTTTATACAGGAGATCTGTCTCTTCTTAACCATTTTTTATCAGTTCAACTTTGTTTTACCTTATATCTAGATAGACTCATGGATATTTATTTTATACTTCAGGTTACAATCCAATCTTGTGCTATTTATTTTGTTGCTCACATCATTCAACTTTAAGCATTGAAAGCTCTTTCATTTGGCTCCTGTGTCCCTTTAATATACCCCCATCATTTTGCTTTCTGAGCACTTCCATTCCTTCTGGCACTACAGAGTATTCCAGGCTCACCTTGCATTTTACCTGCTCAAATCCTAGAGACAGCCATTTCTCCAAGGAGAATCACATTGGAAACCAAGATTGGGCACTGGGTGTACCTTAGTTGAATTTGATGACCAGACTTACTGCTGTAGGGCCAGCGTGGCATCCTGTCACACACTGTACTTTGTCATGGTAGGTTACCGTGTTAATAAGCTGAAATAGGAGGCAGGGTTTTATAGCGGTTAGAGTGGCCTGGCTTTGGGCCTCAGCTCTGCCACTGTCCAACTATGTGGTCTTGGGCAAATTGATGACACTGTATCTCAGTTTCCTCATCTGGGAAGAGGGGTGCTAACAATACTTCGTACCATGGTTGGGAGGATTTGATGGTAATACACTGTGTAATTGAAAAAATACTATATGCGTTCAGATTTTAAAAATCTCATTACAGTAAAAGGCACGTTGCCACTAATCCCCATCAAAATACTGCCTCTTGCTTTGAGCACATTTACCCATCATTCCTGCCACCTTCTAAGCAGTTCTTGAAGTCCTTTTTCATGAGTGGCTTTAGTTGCACAGTTTTGGCTCCCTTAATGACCTGAATTGGTTTAAAACATTTATCTTTTGTGGTCATTTTGACTTTGGAGAAGAGCCAGAAGTCGCTCAGCCCCAGATCCGGTAAATAAGGTGGATGAGGACACACTGTAATATGTTTATGAGCCTGCCTTTCCATCAGATGGCACTCAGCAGCAGCATTCATTTTATCATCATACCTCATAAAGACACTCACAAAAGAGGACTCCCAGAACTGCTTCAAGAAGTGGCAAGAGTGGTGGGCTAAGTGTGTATGACGCAATGGGGAGTATTTTGAGAGTGATTAGTGGCGGTATGTCTTTTAGTGTAGTAAAATTTTTTTATTTAAACATTCACCTTATGTTTCTGTCACCCCGTATATTTTACACAGAAGAGATAGAATAAATTTGACATTTATTGAGCATCATAGTGGTGTTTGTTTTGTTACTGTTCTTTTGTTAGCATTTTATACAGGCTCAAAATGTGAGACTGAGTTATAAACACCTTTTTTAAAAACTGTCCTAACCAAATCTTGAGAGCACATTTTTTGCCATCATGTTTTCAGAAGCTCCCCACATTTTTCTGTTTTCTCAATAATGTAGAAATGACAGGGCCTGGCTGTTCCCTGAAGATATAAAGAAGTCCTTTGATAGTATCAAAACCTTTTGTTTCCTGAGCAAAATCTCTTTGATCCCTTTTCAGGTTTTCCTATTAAGTTATTTTATTCAGACTTTATCACTCTCAGAATCAATACAATGTATATTCCAAGAAATTTTTGTTTTCACTGAGGATTTTAAGTTACCAATTTTACACTTCTAAGTTTTAAAAGTATCTTCTCTGTATTCCTAATTGTACTTCCTTTCTTATTCCATTATATATTCCTGTTTTTTCTTTATTGATTAGCATTGCACAAATTTTATCTGTTTTATTGATCTTTTCATAAAATCTGTTCTTAAACTTATTTTTCAACTCTACTGTTTGTCTAGCTTATTGACTTCCAATTTTATTATTAACTCCTTTCTCCTCCCTTCCTAAAATTTGTTTCAAACATCCATCTTTTAACTTGTTTAGAAGAATCTTAGTTCATTTTTTGGTTTCTGGGAATAAATGGATTTTGGCTAAATTGTTTTTAAGCACAGCCTTGGCTATATCCTCAAAAGTTTTGAATGGTTTGTTATTTTGGCCCAAGAAATGAAATAATTCATTTCTAGATTGATGTGGTTGGAATTTTCTTGGTTAACTTTTTGTTATTGATGATTTCATCATTGCTTGTAGTTAGAAAATGTGGCCTACGTAAATTTTTTCAGTTTTTTAAAAAATAAAAGTAGACAATTTATTTGAAGGTAGGAAAAGGGTGGAGAGAGAGAGAGAACAGACATGGTGGACAGCTACTCTGGACGAATAGAGAAAATTTGAAAGTGATTAACTCCAGTTTTTTCAGTTTTTAAAATTTTTGTGGTCTATCTAAAAACACTTTTGTCAATATTTTATGGAATACTGGAAAGTGTTTAATTTTTTAGAGTTTATACTTTGATGTAAATTAATCAAGTCTATTATCTTTTTCCAATTTTCTTTCCCCTCTTTTATTTATTTTTTGGTTTTGTTTTTGTTTTTGTTTTTGTTTTTTGGTACTGGGGATCGAACTCAGGGCCTTGCGCTTGCTAGGCAAGCACTCTAACCACTGAGCTAAATCCCTAGCCCCTTCCTCTCCTTTATTTTTATGTACTTGTTCTAAGATCACGAGGGGTGGTTTTATGAATTCCTGTTTGTCAATCTTAGTAGATTTTCTTTTATTCACTTCCATGTGTCATTTGAGTGTCATAAAAGTGTCATTTGAGTCTACACATTGGTGATTGTTATGACTTTATTATTTATTTTACCTTTTTGAATCTTACAAGAAACCTTTTAACCTATTTAATCTATGTCTTGAATCTGAATTTATCTGATTTTGGTATTGCTATTAATATTTTGTTACATTTTTCTGGTATATCTTTGTCCATTCCTTTATTTTTAAGGTTTGTTGTTGGTTGCTTATAAGTTGGAGTTTATTCCAATTTAAATGGTCCTTAAATGGAGGGCCTCTCTGTGTTAGGAGTGCTGTTCACATTTTACTGTGATAAACAGTATGTTTGTTCTCTTGTATACAGTTATTTGATACTTTCTGGTTCCTGAATTTTTTTTCCTCTATGGCTTTTAAAGTTTTTCTCTTTTTTTGCAAGTTTATGAAGTTTCCTTCATTCTCTGTCTTATGCATCCCACTTTTATTGTAGAGCCAACTTTAGGATATAATGACCTGTATTTCTCTGTTGTCTGCCTGTGTTTTAAAAAGTTAATATCAATTCATTCCTTAAGAAATTAGAACTTTAACATGGTCTTCTTACTGTTATCTCCTTTTCCCTTACACTTTCAAGTTTTTAATCATATAACTTCTCTTTCAGTTGTTTCCACATTTGCATTGAATTATAATAATTTTAATCACAAATATTTAAGTATACCATTGTCTTACCTCTATTTTGGACCATGTTTTCCCTTTCCTTGTGTGCTGGTACTTTGAGTTTCGACTCAATACTTTGAGTGCCTTACATGTGGGAGAGTCCTTTGCTACCTCATACATAAATGACAGCTTTAATTTAGGGTATGAATCTTTGTTCCCTAACAAAAGCCAGACGTCTCAGGCAAATCATATTTCTCTTTCCTAGGGAACCTTTAAATTTTCTTGCCTTGATGTTTCTGTATGATTCTTTATTCTTGAGAGTGACTGTATTTCCTGAGGATCTGTTTGGTGCCATTCTGGTCTTGGGCTGTGATTTGGGGGGTCTGAATTCCACTCATATGCCAGCCAGTTGGGAGGACCACGTAGAGCAGCTTCTTTGAGGATAAGTACAAGCTGGGCCTTGGTCAGCCTCCAGATTCTTCACTAATTGGTCGCCCAGGTGTGTGCAGAGGACCCAAAAGCTCAAGTGACAGGATTCAGGTTAGGTGTATTTGGACTCAGGTCAGTGAAAGGTGACAAGGAAACAGTCACACTTAACACAGAGACCAGACAAGGTGGGAGGAGGAGGCAGCTTGCTGGTGAGGCTATTTATGGGACAGGCTTATGGAGTCAGGGATGGCTGGGCCACCAGCAATGCTGTTCTGACCTCAGTGGATAAGCTAGTAGCCATACCCAAGTGACAGTGTCACCCCCTCTGTGTTTTTTGTCTCTTCTCCCACTGGGCACTTCCCAGGGCAAGCATTTAGCCCCTTGGATCATGTTATCTGAGACCTGTGACATAATTGTTTATCATGTCACCATGGACAGATTCTACTCCCCGCCTCTGTGGTTCTTCTCGATTATAGAAGGAAATATCATTGCCTGTGGGGTAAGAAGCCATGTGCACAGCCTAGGGTTGCACCTGTGAGTCCACAGGATGGCCCAGGATCTGTGTCTGTAACCTGAGCAGTGAAACCTGTCTTTGCCTCAGGGCTTTCTTTGAATTCCTCTTAACACATACTGTAGCTTGTGGATGGTGTTGGGGCTGTCTTTTCTAGCAGAATTCCCACAACTGCACTCACTCCCTGTAACTTCACACTTCTGCTTTGCACTAATTGCATGCACTTGTAACTTGATTCCTTCTCCATCACAGCTCTGCCCCTGCTCCCTAGACATGCTGTCCCCTGAGAATCCCAAGAAGCACAGGCTAGAGGCTCTGAGTTCCTCCCTTTTCCTGCAGGGATACTTTTGCACAGCTCACCAAGAGCTGTCTGATGGTCCTCAGGACTCCTTTTAAAAGTGCTCAGGTACAGAAGAAAGGGGGAGGAAACCTGGCAGGTGGACTGTGCAAGGTGAGCCCCTGAGGAGCCAAGATTTGGGGTGAGCTGGTCTGGGTGGTCCAGGCGGTGCCCACCTTCTCTTTGTGGAAGTAGGAGGCGTCTTCTCCACGGTGGGTTGGCTGCCTGGAGTTGGCTTTGGCCAAGTCCCCGTTAACTGGCTGCTTTCCGTCTGGGACCCTTGTGAGCCAAACTTCAGGCTCTGTGTACCTCCCAAGGCCTCTCTATCTGGTCAAGGCTTTGGATGGGAGAAATTCCAGGAAGAATTTTCTAGCAAGACAAAGGACAGAGTTTGTAAACTGCCAGCTTCTGAGCTCAACCCAGTGCAGAGGCAGCTTTATTTTGGCCCATGCAATGGGGATTTTTTTGTTGTTGTTTTGATGAATTTGCATCTATGGTTAGACATCAAGAGATTTTCTTGGCCTTTCCTAGAAAATCTGAATAGCTAGTAAGTGTGGGCTGGAATCCCACAGAGCTGTGACCTGGTGGTGGCTGAGTAGTCTTTGGGCACACTGCAGGCCCCACCCCTCCCTGTCACCTCCCCCAGCACTGAGGCCCCTTTTGTCATACTCAGGCTGCTGGTTCTTTCCTAGGTGAGAAAGATTTCTTATACTGGTATGTCTATCAAAAGAGGAAAAAAGAGAGTCAAAAGGGTCATGTATTTCAAGGAAAGTAAGAGATCTCTGAGGGAACAAAAGACTGTTTTGCGTGTTTTGTTTTGAAAATACACGGTAAGTTTCTCTCCTGCCAGAGGCCTTGGGGCTTCTGAGCTGGTCCTGCCAGTCCCTGTCCTGGGGGCCTCTTTTCCTTTCCTGACTCGCCCTGAAGGGGCCCTCTGGTAGACAGGAAGAGCATGTAGACACCTATGTTGGAGGGGCACTGGCCTATTAAGGAAGAGCATGTGGACACCTATGTTGGAGGGCGCTGGCCTAGTCGTCTGACCATCAGTAAGCATTAGGGCCCATCCTGTGGCTTCTAGTGAGGAATTACTCCATAGGCAGTGATTTGGGTTTGGCTCCGGGAGCAGGCAGACAGCTGTGATTATGCTGCCAGGTTTGGTGCCAGTTTTTAGAAAATTCTCATCCAGACCTTTTACATGCTGGTGCAAAAAGACATTCCCTGTGGGAGCAATTATTCTGGGCCCAGAGTTTTTTCCTTCCTAGCTCTAAATTCTGTGGATGTCATGAAAGGTTTAACCCAAGAACTTTGAAAGGTGTTTCCATCTCTGCTCTTGAAACCTGGAGGTAATTTATGAGGGAGCCACAAAGTGGGGTTCCCCCACTTAGGGACCTCAGCAACAGGCTCTGTGTCCTGGGACTGTGAAGCCTCCAGGCTGGACCCACTTATGCCCTGCCTACACCTGGGCTTTGTGTTTGGCTCTCCTTGGTCTGTGGTACGGAGGGTGGGAAGTGTGGGCCCTCAAGCCTCCTCCAGCAGCTGGCCCGGTGTGCCACAGCCTCCCCCTCTCACAGCTGCCCGAAGGCGGGGCGGAGGAGGGCCCAGGCCGGAGTGGACAGTCAGGAGGCTTGGCTGCCGCTGTCTGCTTGGTAGCTGCTCTTGCAGCTCTCGTGTGGGACGTGCGACCCTGCTCACTGCTGCGCTGCGGAACGTGAAGATGCTCAGATACCCGGGGGAGCAGCTGACAGTGGCTGTTGGCGCTGTTTGTTGTTGGTGACAAGGTCTTAGCCCAGGAAGCTGTCCTGCCTGCAGTGCTGATGCTGTTTTCTCTGTCTCAGGTTCCTCGATCCAGCATCTGTGGGAATCTGGTTGGGGGACCACAAGAAAGAGCTCCGAGGTTGTTCCTACTGCTGAGGGACAGCCAGCTGCATGTGATTGCCACCGTTTTGTTAGAGCAGCCTATTCTATGGGGGCAGAGCCCCAGGGGCCACGCCTCTGTGTCTCCTTCTGATCCTGCATTTGTGCCATGCGCTTTCCCCTGGGCCACCCTCTGTGAGCCTGCCACACTTATGTATATTGGTACCGGCTCCGTGGATGCATCGTGACAGCACTCTGGGGTCCCCTGATTTGTGGGTGGTGATTTCCGGCTTTCCCTGTGTCTAGGCTGGGGGTAGAGCTGTTTCCACAGCACAGCCTTCAGAAGAAGGACCGTGGCCTGCTCCATTGGCTATTCTGGGTGTCCCAGCTGGGACCAGCTGTACTGTGGCACCCCCAGCCTGAGATGACCCCCAGCCTGAGGGCTTACTGGTACAGGGCTGTGTGGGTCCATTCCCATCCACAGCTGATGCGTGGGTGGCTTGCTGGTTAGGTCAGAGCTTGGCTGGGCTTTGTTTTTGTTGTTTTGCTTTCTTACTCTTCATCTGGCAGAAGTGGGGATTAATGCCCTCTTGGGCCAGCAGGTGGGTGGGAGATGAGCACATGGGCTTGACAGCAAGACACATCAGAAAGCTGTGGTCTCAGGACTGGACCGCATAGGAGGTGAAAAGCCTGCCCACCCTGCAGTGGAGCAGAGAGGCTGCTGGCTGCTGGGCCCTCCTCCTGAGGTTAGGGGAGAAGCTGTGGCTGTTAACATGCCCTTTTGCGGGGTGGGAATTCTGTGAAAAGTGTTACCAGCCGCAGGACTGGAGGGAGGTTCCTCCTGGATGCACAGTGTACAAATGGGGTACCTCGCACCTCTCACCAACCACAGACAGCTGGTGTGTGTCCTTGGGGCCTTGGTGACATTATGTGGCAGGTCACAGGCCTTGGCTGTGGTCTGAGCACGTGGTGCTGGCCAGAGCTGGACAAGTATCACTGGCATCACTGTCTCCCAGGTGAAAAGACTCCAGAGAGAGTGTCCTGGGGCCCGGTGAGTCGGCCAGCAATGTGGCCCATTCAGTGACAGCATGGCCAGTGCCTCCCTCCCTAACTTTGACTTATGCAGAATTGGCTTCAGCAGTCCATATATTTTCAGCACGAGCTGGAGTCTTTGAATCATTTATCTTGGCAGCTCTTCCTAAAGCCCAAGAAAGGTGGAAATTCATCTGGTTACTGAGAAAGGAGCCTGGGAGAAAAAAGTGTCTGGTGACTGCCGTGACGGGTGGCATGCCTGGAGATCGTACTGGTGGCTCGGAGATCAAACAGCTGAGAAGTGGTTTCCTAGGAAGAACTCAGGGAATCCTAAGTAGGTAATGAGTAGTGACTTTCTTTTGATTTATGGCAAGACTTGGCAATCAATCTATAATCCTTTGAAGAAGAAAGAAATGAATCTCTAACAGGCACAGAGTCTCAATGGTTTGGACCAGCAGCCCTTTGTTGAGGGGGATGGGCAGAACCCCAGCCAGGGGAAAACAAGTCAGGGGACTGCTGCTCTCCTCTGGCATGATTATCCAGGCTTCTCCTCCAAACTGTGGCTTCAGGGAAGGACTCCACATACCTCATCGGCCCCCACTGAGGTCTTGACTCTGACCTTGGAGTTTGAAGATCAGGTCATGGGTGATGCAAGACCCGGGAGTTTGTGACTGCTGCCTCTCTGGTAGAGCTGGAGCATTCTGTTACCCGCAGGCCTGAGGTGCCTGTATTAGTCTGTTTAGGCTGCCATAGCAAAATGCACCAAGTCCCCAACTTACAAATGAATTCCAGTCCAGGAGAATGTCCGTAAGTCAAGTTCGTTTGTAACCTGACAAAGTGAGTCTTCTGCAGTACACCTGTGAAAGTTCACAGTTTGAATGTTCATAAGTCAGAGGACCATGACTAGGGATGCGAACAACAGAAATTTGTTTTTCATCATGCTTGAAGCAGGGAGTCCAGGATCATGCTGGCTGCAGAGTTAGTTTCGCTGAGGCCTCTCCCTGGCTTGCAGATGGCCCTTGCTCACCTTCACCTCTAGTGGCTTTTCCTCTCTACATAACCACATCGCCAGTGTCTCTGCATGTTCAGATTTCCTCTTGTGTAGATATCAGGCAGCCTGGATTAGGGCCCATCCTAATTGCCTCAGCTTATCTTACTTACCTCTTTATAGTCCAGGTCTTTAAATACGGCCGCCTTAGGAGGCGCTGGAGGTTGAGGCTCCTGAGTATGACTTTATGGGTAACACGGTTCAGCCCCTGGCAGTTTCTGTTCTCTTAAGAGACCCTGCCTAGCTGTTTGTCTGCTGGCCCACACTTGTGGACTCAGCACTGCCTCCACCTGCAGGGCTGGACGAGCCTCCAGGGCTGGATGTGCAGCTGACACCCAGAGGGGAAGATAGACGGACAGCGGAATTACATGTGATGATAAGTTGCTGTCCAGGAAAGTGAGGCTTCCTTCAAGCTGATTGCTGAGAGCCAGCAAGGATCTGGCTGAGTACCCTACCAGTGAGGAAACACACAGAGAATGGGGCCCTACAGGTAGGAGACGAGTGGGTGGCAGGGCCAAGTCTCAGTGAGATGCCTCTTGGGTTCCCGTGAACTGAGACTGGCTTTGGGTGGCGAGAGGCCAGAGGCTGCAGTGAGGAGGACAGTGCGGAAGCTGTGCCTGGGTCAGGGTGGCCAGTGTGGAAGTGGGAGGAGAGCGTGGTTGGCAGGTGAGTCTGAGAGTGGAGCTGAGAGGAGGATGGAGTGGATGTTAGGGCTGAGGGAAGAGGAGAAATGGTGATGCGTTCTGACTGCTGGTAGTGTTGGGCTATGCTGTGTAGACAGAGTCAGGCCTGGCCCCCTGCCAGGGAGGCTGGCTGGTCAGCTCCAGCATGCTGGGTGCTCAGAATGCTGACCTCTTTGTCTCCTGCCTCCTGCTGCCTGCTCACACTGTTTCCTGCTGAAATCACAGAAGCTGTGCCCTGGGCTGTGCTTTTATAAGGCTCAAAGATTTGAAGAAGGGAGAGATTCCCAGAGCTCGGGACTGCACATTCAGAGAAGGCCTGGCTGTGTGTACTATTCCAGCCAGAGAGAGCAAGCAAGCACACACGTGCTATCCACACCCAGCACACATGCCCCTCTCTCTGCCCTCCTGACTCTCAGATCACTTACTCCTCTTTCAGCCCATTTATTCAGCAAACATGCATGAGCATGAAGCACCTGCTGCCTGTGGACACTTTTGCACCCCGGGAATATGGCAATGATGGAAAGGTTTCACCCCCAGGGGGCACAGTTCTTGTAATGGGAGCAGTGGGCAGCCCTGGAGGGCACTGTCCTAGGCCTGGCCACGTCCAGCATCTGGTCTGGGTTTCTCGAGCCTATAATTAAGTGCAGGGTTTGATGCATTTAGTCCTGAAAACACCCCTCTGAGTACAGGGATCATCATTACTGATTTTATGAGTGAGAAAGGCTAGTAACTTTGTTACTTGTTAAATAACTTTATTAAGAACCAGGGCATGAGTTGGTGGCATGTACCTGTAATGCTAGCACTCTGGAGGCTGAGCCAGGAGGATTGCCCTAAGTTCAAGGCCAGCCTGGGCTACATAGCAAGACCCTGTCTCAAAACAAAACAAAAACAGCCCAGGGAATGATGGTGTACACTTATGATCCCAACTGAGACAGGAGGGCCATAGGTTCAAGGCCAGCCTGGGCAACCTAGTGAGACCCTGACTAAAAATAAAATTTAAAAGGCTGAGGGTATAACTCAATGGTAGAATGCTTGCCTAGCATTTTGCAAGGACCCTGGATTGTGTATATATATATGTTTGCGTGAGGTGGGGGGTGGGGGTTGTTACTTCTTAGTAACCTTGTCGTTTCATTAGTAACTTGTCCAAGATTGCACTGGCTGGGGTCGGAGTGGGAACCGGATTTGAGCGCTAAGCATTGGCCCCAGAGGCTGCGTTCCACTTTGCCTGATAGAAATGGGCCTTCTTTTGACTTGCAAGTTATCATTATACCATTGCAAGGCATCAGAAAGACACAGTTGTCTTTGTGGGAGTTCTTGCTTTAAATACACCTATGAAAGGGCAAACATCTCACATGTTGTAAATTACTGTGACACACACCATAGTGCCCAAATCACGGCAAAATCTGGCCAGCTCTTGGTAAGGAAGAAGGCTCTGAGTTGTGAAGTAGAAACAGACTGCCTGAGGAGGGGTCGGAGGCCCAACTGCCCCACACATACACTTGGCCAAGGCCACACATGGCCAGGAAGCCACAAAGCCAGCCTTCTCCCTAGGCCTTCAGCACAATAGGTCCAGAGCAAAGGCCTGGACTGAGAAGGGGGGGTGGTTGGTGGGCAGAGGTCACCAGCAAGGATGCTCAAAGTTCGGTTCCAGTCTGTAGACAGTGCAGAGAGAAACACCATGCTGCAGGACCCAGGGCAGGGGCTGGCACACAGACAGTGCTCTGAATGTTCCAGAGTGAAGAGAGGAACAGGGTAGGGGAACGAGTACTTGCAGCTCCTCACCCAGCTCTCGGGGCACTCAGCCTGGCTGGGCGGCATCGGAGCAAGGAAGTAGCCTCCTGGGCCTGTGGCCTCCTCCAGCACCAGGCTTCCTGGGGATGTGGTCACCACCAGCCTGGTGGTTATTGAGGAATCAGTCCTCGCAGCTGGGCTTGCAGATAAAGGGCGTGTGTTGGTGTTGCAATGAGTTGTGTGTGGCAATCGTCCCCAGGTGGTCCTGGGGCCGGACAAAGGCCAACCTCACCAGAAGGATGTTAGATACCAGGGCATGTTCCTGAAGATGCCATCTCAGAAAGTCTTGAAGCCAGGGCTGATCTGACTGGGCTTGATGGGAGCAGCAGAAACCTGCTTCGCCATCTCATCAAGACTGAGGTGTCCAGAATCATTTCCATATATCACAAGTGTAGCCAAAGCCATCTAGGAATTACATTTCACCAAACTGTCCATTTCAGAGAGCTCTGATTTGACCATTTGGGATTTCCCTCAATTATAGCAGAAGCCCCAGGACATTCTGCCAGCTCCAGCCCAAGCAGGCTGAGTGCCCACCACCGTCCTGGGCAGTCAAGGCTCCTGTGGGCCCTTCAGGCCACCCTGTCACCTTCCCACCTGCCCATGATGGTTTCTTGGGTGACAAACATTTACTGAGTAATGTCAGATGCCAGACCTTCCAGGAGCTGGGGAAGACCTGTGTGTAAAGCTCTAGATGGAAGGAAAACCAAATAAATGAAGTGCATGTATTCGATGGTGACAAATACAGTGGAAAAAATAAAGATGGGAACGATAATAAGGGGAGTATTGGGAATTAATTGCAGTCGGAATAAAGTGGTTTTGTTAGCCTTTCATCACTATTACAAATACCTGAAGTAATTTTTGGCTTATGGTTTTAAAGGTTCTGGTCCGTAATCCACTGGTCCTGCTACTTTGGGTCTGTGGATGTGATGACACATCCTGGCAAGAGCACGTGGCTGAGGAAACCCAGTCCCCACGTGGCTGGGAAGCAAAGAGCAGAAAGATGCCGAGGCCCCATGGTTGCCTTGGAGAGTGCAGCCCCGATGACTGGAAGACCTTCCAGTGGGCCCCGCCTCCTAAAGCTTCCACCACCTCCTAGTATGCCGCCCCAGGGACTAAGTCCTTTCCACACAGACCTACAGGGAACACTGCCGAAGGCCTGTTGTAGGGCTCAGGTGGGACCCTAAGAGAGTGAAGGGCCCTGGGCTGTCAGAGAGGAATAGCAAGAAATCCCCAGTTGTAATAAGGCCAGAAGACAGGGCAGAGGGGAAGACGAGATCCAGCAGGCAAGGGCTGAGCAGAGGGGGCACTTGTAGAGGAGCCTCTTGGCTGCTGGGCAGAGCACACTGGGCTGCAAGGGCCAAAGCGGGGAGCTGGTGAGGGGCTCTGGATCAGTGAGCATCTCTGAAGGTGGAACTAGCAGCGCTGTCAGCCCGGGGAGGGTGGTGTGAGGAGAATCTAGGATGGCACCAGGGCGTGCGAAGTGCTGCTAAGTGAGGTGGGGAAGACCGCGAGAGTGCCTGGGGAAGAGGTTCATTTCTACTCGGGGTCCCCATCCTGTGGCATATCCCACTGGATGTCACTTGGAAGTGTAATAAAAGGCCTGTTGCTATGTTTGAGGAAAGCCAGTATAAAATCATTATTTAAGAGCATTCGTTGGATCCACACCTTGTACAGTTTGGCATTTGTTCTAGGGAGTTTATGAAAGGCATTAATCAAGGGCCAAGGGTGGCAGCATCTTGGAGGTTGTGATATGATTTAATTACACACAGGCTGACAGTCCTTCATGAAGTGGGGACAGCCTAGCCGGCACAGTGCTGGGCTGAGTGGCCCAAAGACACTTGAACTATCAGTGGTGGTCATCTTTGGGCTGGGTTTTTCTTACCGAGTCTCTTACTGAGAGCCACCAAGAAGCTGAAACAAATGCCCAGGCCCCCAGGGCCTTGCTGGGCAACTCTGACTGACCGAACTACTGGGGAGGCTTCATGGGTACCTCATGCAGCTCCCACAGGAAGCCAGACCACTGGCATCCCCTGCCCCTGTGCACAGTGTATGGACCCCTTTGCACCCACCTGCCTATATCCAGGAGCCCTAGCTCCTGGGAGAGAGGGAGGGCTGGAAAGTGTAGGACCTCAGTTCTGCTGTGTGATCTCAGGGTTCTGGGTACACGTGAGATGTGCCCAAGTCATGGGAGTCCCAGGCCACATCACATGGCCCTCCAAGCAGAAGCTCATGGGGTAAAAGAGCTGTCTGGCCTCAGGCAGCCCCTGGGACCCCATCTCTAGTCCAGTAGCAGCCACTTCCACCCGGCCAGGGAGGAGACCCACACCATCAGCCAGTCTGCATCCAGGTTGCTCTCTTACTCAAAAGCATTCCAGTTGCTTCTCATGTTTCTTTGAAAGAGTTGGGTGTGGCCACTCCTCAGCCCTATGCTGTCATGGGTTGTTCCTGAGGTGTGATGCTCTGCTCCAAGGAGGGCCACTAACATGGGGAGAACAGATTCCTCAAGGACACTTATTCCTGTGCCATTGGTAGCACCCTGCCGTCCCCACATCCATCACCCAGGGGTCACTCCAGTTCTGGGCCTGGCCAGCTGGAGAGTACATGATCTTACCCTCAGACAAGGCTGGGAACATAGTGGGCCGTGATGCTGGTCTTGGCTTTACATGTACTAGGGCTGCGGGCCACGGAAACCATTTGACCTGCCTGTTCCCTCGAAGTCCTACAACTTCCATTTTCCAGCAAGCAGAGTCAGGTGGATCTGGCCCAGGAGAAGAAGCACCCCACTGTGGTGGTCCAGGGCTGGGCAGGATTATAAGGTAGTTAAGGTTTCTCCTACTGAACCGGCACAGTGGGGGCCCTGGTACAGCAGCTGTCGAGGGTGCAGAGAGCCGATGGGTGTCTTCACTCAGTGCCTAGCTCTGTGGGCTTATCCCTCCCTGGTTCCTGGGCACTCCCCCGTCTCGGTGGTCGGTGACATCCTTGGGGCTTGCATCTGGGCAGCGGGCCAGCCGGCGGGATTTGGAGGCTTATTTCCAGCTGTCCGGGAGAATCACCCATTGCTTTAATTTACTGTCTCGTATATCACAGTTAGACACTTTGTACATTATTCTTCCTGCGTTCTTTTTTTCTTTTCCTTTCTTTGGCTCTGTGTGACTTGGCTATTGTTGGGCACAGCCTGGATGTTGGACCCCAAGTGGGATCAAGGGCTTGGAACCCCACTTCCTCCAACAATGAGATTATGTGACGGGAAGTGGCAAGAATCAACGAGAAAGCAGACCCCAGACTGCACATTCGATGTGCCTTCAGAAATCACTGTCTTGAGTTACTTGTGACGCGACCACCCGCCTGACGATTCTCCCGCCACGTCCCTGCCAGCTTACCTGTAGTGGGCAATTTGGTCGGATTTATTCCGATGGGCTCTATGCACTTAGCCGTTGAGAAAGATATTTGTCATTTTGTTGTAAAACATCAAACACATTGTGACCTAAATGATTATGACAGCAGAAGGTTCAACCACAATCTAAAATTTTAGCGTTATTTATGACGCTTAGAGGTCTGGCGCCTACAGTGTCTCCTTAATCCAGTCTAAATCCAGAGCGCTGTCTCCCAGGCCTGCCCGTGTGTCTCCCAGGGCTGTTAATAACAGCTCCTCCAGGCGCCTAGTTTGTCCACGGAAAATCCATCTGAGGCTTTTGCATCTCACGTGGCTGTTAAAAACTGACGTTTCTTTATTGATATAACCAGTTGCTACCAAATACTTGGGGACAAATAAAAGTGGCTGGACTCTAGACAAGCAGAGAGCCATTTATTCACGGAATTGCTGGCCAATTGATGTTGCCAGTTAAACAAGCTATCATTTAAAAGAATCTCGAAAGGAGGAACTTGACTCTTGTGAGACAGTAATATTCAGAGTCCGGTGCCAGGCGATACCGCCTTTCTGAGGGTCAGAGTCTGGATGGCCGGGAGGCGTGTCCCTTCCCCAGGCTCCTGGCCCTGTTCTCAGAGGGCCCAGGCTCAGCCAGGTCTGCACCTCTCACACAGGGGCTTCTCCTGGCCCCTGGATTTCCCACTTGCTCTGCATTCAGCTGAAGATGCCACCTCCTCCAGAAAGTTTTCTCTCAAGAACCATCCAAGGCTGTGCTGTCCTGGCCCCTGGCTTCTACCTTGGATGCTCAGTGCTCACAGACCTATGAGGAAGGGTCTACCCTGCTCATTCTGCCGTCACAGTGCCGTGCAGGTGGCGCACAGTAGGTGTGCGATCGTGTTGCCCATGGACCTGGTGAACACGCCCCAGGGGCTCCAGGGCACATGCAGAGTGGGGTGTGATAGCTGTCTCTGTCAGATCCCTTCTAGGCCCTCCCCAGCCCACCGCACCCCAGGAGCACTGGCTGGGCCCTGGCTGTGGCTATGGAGTGATTGCTGTGACAAGGTGTGACAGGTCACCTGCTGTGGACAAGTGACAAGGGTGGGAAGATGGAGGTGGCAGTAATGTTGATTTTCCCATAAAGGTGCAATTTGTCCTGTGAGGACCTCTGGCAGCACCTCTCCTTTCCTCTCTGACAAGCCCCCTGTCCTCCCTGGGGAGTGGGGAGGCCCCCAGCCATGCCACAGTGGGGCAGGTGTCCCAGGGCCTGGGCAAGTCTGTGCCCAGATCGGTCAGGCAGGAGCACCAAAGCTCATGTTGAGGCTTGCTCCCCAGTGTGACGATGTTGACAGGTGTTGGGGTATTTAAAAGAGATGGACGCTTTTCTACAGAGGGATGCTTACTGTTGGAGAGGTGGTTACAGAGTGTGACTGACATCTCCCTCTGCCCTTTGTCTTTATCCCTCACTGCTTCTGCATGTGCTCCCACCTCGTGATGCCACCAGGCACTGATGCAGCCTGAGGCCCCCGCGGATGCAGCTTCCGTGCTCTTGGACTTCCAGAGATAAATAAACCTCTTTTCTTTATAAAGCATGCAGCCTTGGACATAGCAACAGAAAAAGGACCTAGACAGGGGCAGAGAGGTCAGGGGGAGCCCTGGGCTGGTTTAAGCTCTGGCCCATCCTGCCTTCCCCAGCCCACACCTGCCTTTCATCCTCCTCCTTGCTTCCTGAGGGCAGCCTTCTGCCTCGATATCCACACCATCTTCCTCCAGCGTTTGCAGTATGAGCATTCAGTGCTGGGCACTGGGAAGGAGGGGCCCTGCCAAGAGCCTGGTGGCAGCAACAGCAGTTCAGCCAGCCTCAGATCAGCACGAGTGTTCTGGGGACTGGTTTCCATGACCTACCAGGGCACACCACAGGAATGTGGTTGGGGGTATGCTTTACGTAGGTACTCAGGGAAGCTTTCTGCCTGGAGCCCTTGGAGAGTCTTACCCCGGAGATGCTGTAGTGAGTGAGAACTGAGGGTCATGCAAATAATAGCTGGTACTCACACAGCTCATATGTGACAACAGCCACAGTAGAATCATCATTCCCATTTCACAGGTGGCACAGCTGGGACCAGAAAGCACCAGGCAAGCCCTGCCTGAGATTGAGGAAGGGAGTCAGGTCTGGGGGGAAGGGGCTGTCCCCTGGGCAGACCTCGGCCTCAGTTGTCCTTTGTTCTGGGTTGTGGCCAGCAAAGGGGTTCGGTGCCCCCTCACCTCCAGACCACCTGTCCGTTCTAAGGGACCTGCACAGAGGAAATGACAAGCAGGGCAACCTGCTGAGATGCTCACACTGGGGCCTCTGCTTGGCCTCCACATTCTGTTTTCCATCATGCTAATTACATTTATTACTCGTAAACTGCAAAAACCAGATTCTGGGGCCTCAATTTTCCAAGCCCCCAGGCTGTCACTGCTGAGACTCCTCTATGTCAGGCTCGCCCAGGGTCCCCTGTGGTTTTGAGTCAGGATCAGACACTGGCACAGCCAAGGGGCCTCAGAGTTTGGAAATTAAAACAAAGGATTCCCCAGCACGGTGGTTTTCCAGCAGCCCTGGGTGGCTGCTCCTTTTCTCTGCTCTGCCTGGAAATGTTGACTGGATGAGGGAGGGTCACCCCAGCCGGCTCACTGGGCCTCATCCTATTCTAGAGCATGCTTTGATCTTCCTGAGTCCCTGGGCCTGGACCTGTGCCCTGCAGCTCCGTCCCTGCGGAAGTGGGTGTCTTTCTCACTTCCTTCTATCCAGGCTGTGTCCTCAAGTGTTTGCAACTGTCCAGTGGTTATTAGCCCCCAAGGGCTCTGTCCTTCACTCTCAAAGAGGGAAGAGCCCAGGCCTAAGGAGGGCTGGACCTCACACCTGCCTTGCTGGGTTCCCTGCTGCTCCTGCTGGCTTCTTTCTGACCTTCTTCCCCAGGCCCAGTGAACAATTCATGGTCACAGCCTTTCCTAGCTGCTCGTGGACACTCCCTGGTGCCTGCTTTGGCTCCCAGTTGAATGGATTCTTATCCCCACACCGTGTCTGGGATCAACTTTCCATTTCTGGGAAGTCTCTACTTGTGGAAGAATCTCTGCCATTCCCACCCTGATGCTAAGGGAAGGCCTGATGCACCATCCTCCCATCTCTGGTGGAGATAGCAGCAGCAGCCCCCAGGCCTGGGGATCTGCCTGACACCGCCCACTTGGGTTCTAGCCCCTGGGTTTATATAGTGATGAGCTTGAAGGCTCTTTCCCTACCAGGGATAAACCAAACAGAAAACAGAGATGCTGGAAGAATTGCTGGAAAACAGCTGGCAGCATTGGCGAAAGCCAAGCATGCCATACCTAAGCACTCCACCTCTGACATCCCCACCATCTCACTGAGCGCATAGCAGGTGGGCTCACGGACACAGGCCTGTCAGCGGTGGGTGGTGAGATCATGGTGAGCTCACACAGTGAGCACCCTGAGAGTGAGCAGATCGTTGCTATACACAAGAACACTGGCCAACAATCAGCTCTTGCCAGGGTAAAGTCAGATGAAAGAAACCAGACTCAAATGTGTCATCCCATACAGTTCTCGAGCAGGCAAAACCTTGGTGAATGAGGAGCAGAGTGCCAGGAGAGGAGGCAGCAGTGGAGCCTGCTAGGAGACAAGGAATATTCTGGGACTACTAGGAATGATTGAAGGGGTACGTCTGCAAAATTTCCTCAATCTGGACACCTGAGAGCTGTGAGCTTTGCCGGATGTATGTTACATTTCAATAAATAGGCTTGAAAAAATCTGACAAAGCAGGGCACTGAGAGTCTAGGCAGGAAGACTGACATCTCCCATCCTGAGTGGTCCTTGTAACTTCCAAATTCACAGGCTTCTCAGGAGCTGGGGCTGACACAGTGAAATGACCATTTGTGCGCATTCTGAATTATTCCGTTGGCCAATGACAGAAAAAAAATGTAAAGTTAAATGCAATTTAGGGAAGTACCGCCTGGTCTGTCTGTTAGGCCATGGCCTGAATATTGAGTCTATTAGAAGCAATTATAAAAGGGACAGAGCTTCTTAATGTTTCTCATTTGACAAGCAGGTTTTTAAATATGGGGCATTAGTTAATAAAAAGTCCCCAGAAGCCCATTGTAATATATTACCCAATTCCTAACCATTCATAGTCGCTGGAATAGGTAAAAGGGGGATGTAAAATTAATATATAGTTATTATTAAAATTGGCTTATAAATTAGTGAAGGCTCCTGGAGGTACAAAGTAGGCATCATTATTCCGAGAGCATCTCAAGGGCTGTGCTCTGCCCTGTGTGTTTGTGGAGTGAGAATGCCCCCTTGGAGGGCGGGCAGAGCTTGGCCCTGGGTTTAAGAATGAAACACCTGCTCACCCTGCAAGAAGCAGGAGCCAGCAGCCAAGCTAGGGACACTTCATAAAGAAACCTCGTCCTCGATTATTGAGGTTTCCCCCAGAGGCTGCCACTGTGAGGCATTGCCGAGCACGTTCTGTGTCGGAGGTGAAGAAGCCCAGGGAGGATGGCCCTGTCTTTGCAAGTGGAATTGGTTCAGGGTGACATGTAAGCATTTGCGTAGCTCCCAGGCTCTGGGGTCTACTTCCTTGTCCCAGGCCTGATAGGGTAGAAACAGTTCCCTTATGAAGTTTTCACCCAAGAACATCTAGCCACAGGTGGGATGGAAAGGAAGGCAAGAGAGAGGGCCTCTTGCTATGGGCCAGCCACACCTGCAGTCTACTACACCTGAGACTTCTGGGGGTGCTCTGAAAGACGCGTGTGTGATTTGGATCATGTCACAACCACCATCAGGCTGTATACATACTGGGAGCCCAGGAACCCCAGTGTTCCCACCCTCGCTGTGCAGCCGTGCATTTAATTGGGGGATTTAGAAGCTGTGACTGGAAATCCATTCAGATCTGAGCTGAATCTCAGTTTTCTGCCCCGGAGGATTTGGCAAATGTAATATTTTATACGTCCTGGGTGATTTGTCCATTGGCGATGGCAGATTCATTTCCTCAGAATGGCAAAGTCTTCCTGGACAGAGAAGCCTCCTGCTGCTCCCAGGGGAGGTAGATTGTGTGGGGTTTCCCCAGTGACAGCACCAGAGACACTTGTGCTGTGTAATTGAGCCTTGCAGAGCTACAGTTCTGCCCTGTCCTGGCCAGCTTCCTGCTGGGCAGAGGGAGTTTGAGCTGTCACTCTCTCCCAGGGTGGGCTCCTGCGGCTTAGGTGAGTGGGGCACAGGATGCAGCCGGAGGAAGCAGGTTCCAGCCGGCCTCCCCTCTCCAGCGCACACTGCTCTAGGGAGAGCTCCTTCACAGACAGAGGTTTTTCAAAGAATCTAATTTCAAGAGAAGGAAGATAAGTGGGCTTTGAAAGCAGCACTAAGCAGAGACATTTTTGTGGCTTGGATTCTCCAAACCACACACCAAAGAGCCTTGCCTAATTTGTTTCTGCACCTGCTGGTACAATGGAGGAGATGCAGGAGCTCTAGAGAGAGGAAGGGATGGGTCCCCTCTCTTTCAAGAGCATGCACTTCCCTGGACCTCAGCCTTTCAGCAGCTCCCGTGGTCCCTAGGCTGGTGACGGCCACTTTAGGTTTAATCTTCCAGTCGTGATCAGGAGACCAGGAACCAGAAGAGCGATGCCACCCTTTGAATCTGAGCATGTGTCTTCAGGCAGAGGTGCTACGTTGGGAGGAGAGTCTCTGAGGATGCTGTGCCTCCTGGGAAGGATCTGGGCCTGGGTGGCAAAACACAGAGGTGGAATGTGGGAGATGATTAAGGAAACATCAGTTACATGGATTTTAAATGTCTTGTCTTGGCAGAACCAGAAGGGGAAAGCTTGCCATGTTTTCCATTCCCCTCTCTCAGGGAAATTCTCTGCAGAATCCTAAAATGACGGGGACTGGACGCCAGCCCCAGCCTCCATGGGGACACAAGACATTCAGACTTGGGGGGATCCGAACCCACCTTGGGGTTTCCTGATCTGGAGTCAGAAAGGAATTGAGCTTATGTTGCTTACTGTTTTAATTTGCCCATACAGTGGTGTAGAAAATACATCCAATTGTGGTCCCCACAGCCAGGCTGAAGGTTTTTCAAGGTGCTCCGGGCGGAGGCAGACAGTGTGCACTTGCGACCCCTTGTGGCAGCTTCGTGGAGTCGTCCTGGGCCTCAGCTGTGTTCAAGGAGCCTGCTGTTTGTACTGGGCAGGCCATAAGCGCTGGTCAGGCAAGGCTGGGTGGAGGGGAGCTGGTTGGTCTTTGACAGGTAGCTTTCATTTTGAAAAAATACTTTCAAAATGAAAATAGCTTTACCCTGGTGAAAAGATAATACGTATGGCAGTAGGACATTCAGTTTGTACAGAACATTACAAACAAGATGAAAAGCCCTGTGGTACAGGGGCTCACTCGTCTCTGTGGCTCTAGCCTCAGGCTCCAGAACTCCCCCAGGACACAGCCAGACAGACTTTGATGTGCTGGCTAATACTGGGTGGAGTTCGTTCCACCCGCATGCAGTAGAAACCTCTTCCGTTGGTGAACCAGGGCACACCGTGGGGCCCCACCGTGATCCGCTTACTGAGTTCTTCACCGGACAGCCAGGTGGGCTCTTGAACTTCCCCAGTGTGACCACCACTGTGACAATCAACCTTGTCTAGCCGTCTCTTGGGAAGCGTTTAACCGATCATCTCTGTGGGGCAGATTTCTGCAAACGGAGTTGCTGGACAAAATGTTCATGCACAAAGCCAAACTGCTTTCCAGTAGAGTCTTCCATTTTCGCCTGTGGCTGCTGTGAATGTCCAGTGAGCAGGCACTCTCTGCTTCCTGGGGATTTTTTTTCAGTGGATCCAGGGAGGGGACGAGGCATCCTCTCCACTTTGTAGGCTGCAGACTGGGAGCACTTTGAGGAACTGACCCAAGACCCCACCACAGACAGACAGGTCTTGGAGGAGCCAGGTGACCTCTCCAGAAGCCACATTCTCAGCCACTGGACACCCCATGACTGTCTGTGTGTCCTCTAGGGCCTCAGGTTAATGGTACTATTTCTGTGATGACCTGTCTTTGCCAGTCTGGTAAGGCAAAGTCCTGCCATGTCTGTGCTGGTGCTTCTTTGATAACCAGGAGGTTAAACTTCTTTAGCATTTGTGTCTTTGTAGTTTGTCTGTTCTTTGTTCCATTTGCAATGGGGACATTTGTGTTTGACTTACTAATCTACACGAACACGTTTATAGTAGGGTTTTTCGTGTTACTGTTCCGTATGTTGAAAATATTTTAGTGCAATATGTAGACATTTAAATAAATGTAAGTAGTCAAGTTGATCCTTTCCTGTATAGTTTGTTTTTGCATAACTACCTTAGCATTATTTCCATGTGTGCCACCTCAGTACAGTTCAATTCTTCATTTTTCTCTGTTTTGATAACTTTACACAAAAAATACTTTCTGTACGATTATGAAATATTTCAAAAACTGGTATGGTAAGTGCAGTATACTATATGCATGCATCACTTGGTTTTATTTTTTAATATTTAACTCTTCACCTACAAATACATTTAAGAATAATGTATAAGCACAAGTCTACAGCAATGGGTCAGATAAAGAAAGAGGAAATCTTCCTTTGCCCACAGAAGGCTGGAGAATCTCTCACTTTCCAGCTATATGCCCAAGTCTTGCATGGTATCTCGATCCCAGAAGTAGATGGGATTATAATTCAGGTAAATTCCCACATCCGCTCTTCCTATGACCTGAGCAAGGAACTACCTTTTCAGTCACTGTCTCCTACTCACCCATCTTCCTTTTTTTCTTGTATTTTTAAATTTTTTGGACTGGTTCAATACTTGACTCCTTCTCAGGAGTGGCCAGCGTATCTTACCTGTAGCCATAGGACTTAGCCAAAATAAACGTGGCTTTCTGCAGGCTACTTTCCAGCTTTGGTTCTTAATCTGGGTTCTTGCAGTAGTACAAGATGGAAGAGGGGTTAGATGTTTTTATGTTTTTAGAGAATATTTTTAAGAGGATATTCCAACCTCCTGGATGCACATTTTGAGGTGTTCTATATTGGAACTGGTTGGCAGAGGAAAAGACATGTTTGGTTTTTTTCTATCAGTGATCCTATGAGGAGGCAGCTCTATTGATCTTTAAGTTTCTCATAGGTTTCCAACAAAATTTGAATAGTATTTGGGGGGAGTGATGTGTAAGCATAGGTTCTGATTTTTTTTTGCCCCTAAAAAAATTACTGGTTTACCTGTCGTCTGTGGAATAGTGTCTTTACCCTACTGATTTAAAATTCAGCATATTCTGGATTTGCACACGTATTAGCATAGGACAGCTTCTGCAGCAGTAACAATAAAAACTGAACTCTCCTAGCACAGTGAGGTTATTTCTTGTTTGTTTTGCAGCCTGGGGCTGGTATGTGGCTCCAGCCTGACGCAGGGCAGCTTCTTGCCCGCCCCGTCCCTGCCCCCTCTGAGAAGCAAGAGAGCGAATGCAGAGAACTCACACCCATTCTTAAAAGCCACGTGTGCTGGAAACGGCACATTGTCACTGCCCCTCCTGTTCCTGTTGTTGGAAAACAGTCACACAGTCCCAGCCTAACCTCAGAAGCTCAGAAATGTGCCCAGAAAAAGGAAGCGGGGTGTGAGGCTTACAGCCAGATCTTGGCCTAGGACGGCTGCTGGGTAGAAGGAGTTAGGCTGTGTGTGTGCATGTGAATGTTGTTTTGATCATTTTGCTTGTTCAGCCTCTTCTTTCTGCTGTCCATTCCCCTTTCGTCCAACACTTACCGAGCACCTACTGTGTGCTCATCTCTGCGCCCAGCCCTGGGTGTGGGGTGACTTGGGCCTGCCTCTAGGAGTTCACTTCAAGACTGGTAGGGAAGGGGACAGTGCTGTGGTAAGCCACATGCAGGTAAAATCTCTGTGGGTAGGAGTGGGGACAGGGCTGGACTGTGAGGGGCTTTGGGTGGTGACGGGAGGGAGGGTCATCTCAGGGAAACCAGGGAGGTTCCTGGAGTGGGTAATCAGGCCTGGTGTGTGGGTGGGAGCTGGATGGTAATATTGGAGATGAGCAGGGGTGCAAGTGCCTTCCCCTCAGTTCCTGAGATCCCTTGGGGATTCCAGCTAGCTGAGAATCCATTGAGACCCCTCATCCACCGCCTTCTAGATGGGCTGTGGGCCAAGAAGGGACCTGGCTAAAGACCAGGAGATGGGTGAGGGAAGGGAGCAGTGAGGAGAGGTGTGCTGGTGAGGTGCTGGTGAGGTGCTGGTGATGTGCTGGGATAGTTCCTGGAGGGGAGAGCTCAGAGTATGCTGGACTGGAGTGGGAGTGCCCAGGCTCCCCATAGTGCCCAGCAGAATAGATGGGAAAGCAGGGTTTGCACAGGTGTGACTTCCTCTTCCTTGACATTTTGTGAATTTTCTGAATTTGGGTGGGGAATTTGGTGGCTTGTGCAGGTCGGTTTGGTGAGTTGCTGTGCAGAGTATGCCAGCCGGGAGTGGAGAAGTCTAGGGACTTCCCTGAGCTGTGAGCATGCAGGAGGGGCCCTGACTGGCATCCTATCACCATGACTGCTGCTGGAGCCAGATGCCTGCAGGGCGAGGGGATGGGAGAGCCCCGCTTCCATCTGCCAGGACAAGGCGTAGACTTCCTACAAGCACCCTTCTGCTGTACAGACCGCCCCAATGGGATTTCTCACACGGAACAAATCCTGTAGTCTGCTGGCTTCAGTGAGCGGTGTTAGTACCACAAAGCAAGAATACTTAACTTTGCATCAGTGAGCAAAGAATAATTAAAATATAATTAAAAGCATGACTTTTTCTAATTATTGGCTTTGTATAATGTGTATTTAAAAACAAGACATCTGCACAGGCTTCCTTTTGAATACATCCAGAAACCAAGGGAGGGTAGTGTTTTAATTAAAAATGGATTATTTCAAAAACAGTTTAATCATCCTGTCATCAGAGGACTTAGACGTTATTAATTAACTATTGATAAGTAGATTTAAGTTATAAAAATTTTAAATTCATGGGAGTAGTCTCTGGCATCCCCCTGTTAGGAATATTTCCCACAACCCACTTCTTGCGTTTGGGATGTTGGCAGGAGAAAGGTTCAGTTCACTTAGTTCTCGGTCACCTCTCCCATCCTCTGTGGGCCCAGAGCGGACTTCCTGTCTCAGATCAGGCACAGTGGGGAGCATCTATAGATGTCCTCGTACCCCACCCCCAGCCCTGGAAAGTGATGTCTACTCGCTGAGCATGTCCTCCCCATTCTGAGCCCTTGCAGAGGCCCCTCAGATGGATTCTTAAGGGAACAGAGTTGAATATGCTGCGAATGTGCTGGAAAGACCCTGGCCCCACCCCAGCCTTGGCAGTAGTTACTCCTCTTTTCAAAGCTGGTCTTTCTGTAGGGACAGCATGAGCACAGCCCTCATTTATCATCATAAGTGGATAAAGACTTGCAAAGTGATAATTGTATTCATGTTACTCCTTCAGCCAAGTGTGGCTAAACTAGTGCTTGGAGGTGTGAGCAGGGATGAGAAGGCTCATTAGAGGAGGAGGTAGCACACACAGGATGGAAAGCACCCTTTCCACCCAGGACCCTCCCAGGCCTGGCCCTGCTGCAAGAGGTCCTGACCTCCCTCCTCTGTGGGTCTGGTTCAGTCCTGGGCTTTGTGGTTCCTGGATGCGTAGAAGAACCTTCTCAAAGAAGAAACAGGCGTCTTTCATAGTAACCTGTGGTCTTGCCTTCCTTGCTAGGTGACTGTAGTTCTCACTTCCGGCAGGAGGGCGGGTGTTTAGGCTGCCAGGGACGCGGCACTTCCTCGGTCCCTCTGGTGTGGGGGTGACCCTGCTTTCTGCTGCAGAGTCCTAGTGCTGACAACACCTCGAGTGGTTTATGTGAATGCAGACATGGTGGGTATAGCACCTGCTTCTTTTGCACCTCTCCTGCAGGAACAGCTGGGAGGGAAGCTGTGGTCATGGGACCCAGAAGATGGATCAGAGTAACTGGGATGAAGTGTTGGGGGCAGCAGGGAATTACCCAGAGCTGAAGCTTGGCCTGGAGAGAACAAGACTGCATCAGAAAGGCACTAATCTAAAACAGGCTTTTCTCAAGAGAGTTATTTCTGAAATGACATATTTGTGAAATATTTTTAAGATTATAAGGCCGAGAAAGTAATTCGATATTTAGAAATAAAGTAGTGCTAGATTCTTTCAAAATGAAACAAACATCCTAGAGGCATTCAAAAAGCAAAGTGCTTTCTTCTCTTAAAAGGATGATTTAGGGCTCCTGAACTGGCTATACCAGGTGGTATCTGGGGCACTTGTTTCCTGCAGGTTCAGTATCTCAGGAACATCTGTTTGGTGGAGGATCTCAGGTTTTGTTTCTCCCTCTAAGGGAAGTAAACAGAGTGTGAGATCCTCCAAGGACCCCTCTAGGTAGAGGGGAGCCCCTGGGCATGAGTGGTGCTTTACAGCTGTGGACTTGATGCACCAAGAGAGACAGTCAGTGTCCTGACAAGCTTCATCTAATGACCCAGTCGCATGAGGAGCTGGTAAAGAAAGCAGGTGGAAACCGAGGGCGGTAGCCCACATAATCCCAGCACTCAGGACGCTGAGACAGGAGGGTCACAGCAAGTTTGAGGCCAGCCTGGGCTATATAATGAGTTCAAAGCCAGCCTGAACTACATAGTGAGAATCTGTCTCAATGAATGAATGAATGAATGAAAAAATAAAGCAGGTGGAAACGTTGCCAAGCGAGACTCCCACCAGTATCCTGGGCTGTAGAGAAGCATCCACACAAGGCCTGTTCTTGTTACTGGAGCAGAGCACCCTTATAGAGGCTTGGCGCCTGCTTGCCACAGGCCCTCAGCAGCCGGGTTTACTGAAAGTGACCTTATTCCCTGACATCTCTCATCGCCCCAGGTCCTGAGGACTGAGGAACCTTTTCTCCACAGGGTCCTCACTGGCCTGGTGCCCCCAGGTGGTGGAGCTGGGGAAAGGAGCAGGGAAGAACTTGGCTTCTGTTTGATTCATCCTCCTAGCTGCCAAACGGGAACTTGGGGAGATCCCCAGCCAAAGTCCTCCCATCCAGAACTAAACCCAGGCTTTTTCTCAAAGAAACCCTAGAGTAGAATTTCCCAGCATCAACTATTCACATGACACTTTCATAGTCTCGGCCAAATCCGCATCTGCATCTGCTATTATCCGCTTACTAGTTTTAAGTTGACTCCTTTTTATTTACATATTTTTCAAAGAAAGTTTTTTATGCTTGTCATGAGTGAAACCCTAAGTATAATTTGCCAGTATAAATGGAAGGTAGCATTTTACAATAAATACCTCATGCGTGAGGTAAATATGTCTAAGCACACATAACGTCATCTCTTGGCCTCTCATCGTACTTTGGGAAACCTTAGCTGGAAGGAAGCCCCTGTCCTTCCCCTCACCCCCAGTCACTTCCCTGAGGAGCTCCCTGCATCCCTGGCTTCCCTCCTGGGGAGGACAGAGTGTGGGTACAGGTGTTCCTTGGTAATAAAATGACTTCAGATCGGTTTAAATCAGGATCATCTCCCAACCTGTGAAGAGCCTTTCTGCATCCCAGTCATGTGGTCTGAACCTCTTTGGGTGATTCCTTCAACAGCCTGGTCCAGTCTAAAGGGGGGACGTTGAGGTTTTAGGGCCAAGAAGGGTGTTATTGCTGAAGTTGGCATGACCAGTGAGATCGAGTCATCTGTGTTCGCAGATGCTGACCCCAGAATCAGGCAGAGAATAGTCTGCAAGTTCACTTGTGTTTACACTCCTCTTCCAGGACCTTCTGAAGCCAGGGCGCTCTCTCACAGAAGATTTCCTCTGTGCTCAGGGCTTCAGTCCCCAAAAGGGAGTTCCACACTTGAGCCATGTGCGTGGACTCTGAGTTTCTTTCTCCTGGGCGTGGTCATCCTCCTACTCACCGTCATGATAGCCTGTCCCAGGTATCCTGTCCCTCTTTCTGATAATCAGCAAAGAAGGTCCCGGAGAAGGTTAGACACGTCTGCATCGGGAGAGGGCGGGCCTTGTCCCGGCAGCCCCAGTGAGGGGAGGAGACAGTCCCTGTACGAGCAGACTGGGCAGCTTCAAGACACCTCAGTGTAAAGGATTCGTCGTTTAAGAAGACAGCATTCTAGGTCACTGTGCAAAGGGCAGTTAGTGATAAAATAAAACGGAACTCTGCCACCTGACTCCCTCCCGGTCAACTCTAGGCTGATTGCTAAAGTGTAAAAACAGAAAACCCAGAAAGATGGTAGAATTTATATAATCATAGGGTAGGAAAAGGCTTCTTAAATATGGTGCCAAAGGAAGGAACCATAAAGCAAAAACATTAACACATGTGATCAATAAAAATGTAAATTATCTGTCTGGAAATGCCATAAAGAAAATTAAAGGGCAAAGGGGGAAACTTGTTATATAGATGATAGGCAAAACCACTGCTGAGTATCCTTCATATATAAATCCCTCAAGGATCAATAAGAAAAAGATGAACCTTCACATTTTTCAAACAGGAACAAGCCATTCGGAAAGAAATAAATATGAGGAATAAGCAGATAAGCATGTTCACACTTGCCAGTTTATCAGTGAAACGGTGAAATCCTTTGCGCTTTGCATATTCGATCCCCAGTCCTCTTAGAAGGCGGCCCTGAGGTGCACCACTCCTGACCCTGGAAACCGGCACGAGTGTTCTGGGGCCCGCTTTGCAGAACATGCCTTGAGCCTGGAAAATGAGCATGTGCTCAGTAACCCCACTTCTAGGAATTTCCTCTGACAACAGCGAACAAGCATACGGCCATGAATGTCCATCCTAACACAGAGGTGGAAGTAACCCAGATATGTGACAGCATGAAGCTGGTTAAATAAATCGTAGACTGCAATGCACCCTGTTGTACTTATTGCAAGTTATTCAGTCACTTGACAAAAATGTACTGAAAACCTCCTGTTTGCCTAGCACTAATCTGGGCTCTGGGTGATACTGCAGTGAATAAAACAGGTAAAACTCCAGCCCAAGGGTAGGCAAGAGAGGATGGAGAGATGGATGCATGCATATACGAATGCATGAATGATGATAGGGATGGAGGCACAGGTGGCCAGATGGACACGTAGGTAGATGAGGGGAGAGAGATACAGAAATAGATGACAGGGATGGATATGTAGATAGATGAGTGAGAGAGAGAAATGACAGGGTTGGGTGGATGGATAGATGGGAAGGAGGGTTAAAGCAGGAGATTTTCCCTGTATGTCTGGTTTAAATTATTATTCATATCTAGTCTAGGGAGGGTTAAAGCAGGAACAAGATACCCTTTATTCTGGGACTTGGGACAGCCTCCCTGTGGCGTCATTGCAGGACAGATCTGCAAGAGAGGGAGCAAGCTGTGGACCCCTGGGTTAAACCCTCTGGCCGGAGAGCAGGGCTTGTCCAGGGCCCCGAGGTGGGAGCTTGCCTGGCTGCTCAGGAGTAGTGAGGAGGTTTGGACTAGAAGACCAGATGAGACAAGGGAGTGAGAGAGAGGTGCGCTGCAGAGAAGCCGGGGTTGGTTGTGAGCAGGGGAGTCCTGTGATCCTGTGTCAGTTCTAAAGGATCCCTTTGCTGAGCATACTCTGTAGGAGACAAGGGTTAAAACAGGGAGGCCTGCCAGACCACTTATCACTAGCAGACAAGAGCAGGTGGTAGCCTGCACCAAGAGAGAGTAGTGGCCGTGGAGAGAAGTCGCACAATTCTAGACATAGTAACAGCATTGAAAATAAAAACCATACAGACACAGGAGGCTGTGTCTCTCCTGAAAAGGAATATGTTCTTTCTTTAGCAGTGACCTCAGCCAGGACTGGTAGGGCTGTCTGCCCTTGCACACCTGTCTCGGCTCAGTTTGGGCCCCGTGCACAGGTGCGAAGTGGAGGAAGCTATCAGACAGTGGATCAGTGGGCATGAGTACCTGGAAGGACCCACGGGCTTTCTTGACTAAAGCTGAACCCCCACAAAATCCTAAGACATTGCATTTCTGCTTGGAGTCATTTGCTCAGCAGAGATGTGTGAGTGCACATGCTGTGCCCCAAAAGACCACACAGGATTTCCACAGCAGCATTATTCATGATAGCTGGGATGTGCAAATAGCCTGAATGTTCCTGGGTAGAAGAATGGAAAAGTACCGAGGGTTACACTCACCCAGTGGGAAATGACCCAACAATTAGAATGAACCAACGTCCAGTACCTACCACCCACACAGGTCTCCCGCACATGATACTGAGCAGTGGACAAAGCCGGACACAAAAGAATATATTGCTTGATCCATTTACAGAAAGTTCAAAGATAGGCAAAATAATCCCTGGCATTAGAAGTCAGGCTCCTCAACTGACGCAGTGGCTTATACCTGTAATCCCAGCTCTGGGAGGCTGAGGCAGGAGGATCACAAGTTTAAACCACTCTAGGCAACTAAGCACCTTAGCAAGAACTTGTATCAAAATAAAAACATTTTAAAAGGACTGGGAATATTGCTCAGGGTGAAGGCTCTGGGTTCAATCAACAGTATTACAAAAAAAGTAGTAGTAGTAGTAGTAGTAGTAGTAGTAGTAGTAGTAGTAGTAGTAGTAGTAGTCAGGCCACTCAGGAGGAGGAAGGCCTGCCTGGGAGGGTTGGAGGTACCTGGGTGTGCTCCACTGACGCCAGGTCACTGGATACTGTCCTTAGGATTTGGGTTCTTTCCTGTATGTATGTCATATTTCAGTAAAAAAGGGCACTTGAAAAAAGTTTATAGCTAATTATTTTTTTTAAATCTCTGTTTATGCATTTTTAAAAAAATGCCTAGAAGGATGTTCAACAAAATATGTGATAGAGGTTATCACTGGCTGATAAGATTATGAGTCAGGGGTTTTTTTCCTGTGTATTTTCTAAGAATTTCTTGTGTAAGAATTTCTACAATCTTTTCCATTTGTATATTTATATAATCTATTAGCAGTCTGCCTTGGTCAGAGGACTAAGGAGATATGTTTTTTTCCAATAACTGATACTGCGGAACTCAGAAACTCAGCCTAATCAAGCATGTCAAGAATAAAGGGGAAGATTTGTTAATTGAATGTCACGTTGTATCCTCAGTTATGCTTAATACAAGATAGGCAATTTAGAATTCCCAATTATCCAATTAAAATGCTAATTATCTCATACCTTGATAAGGCCTCTCGTAGAGAGAGGGTGAGCCACTCTCTTCTGTCTGTCTCTTGTGGGCTCCTGTCTTCTTGCCATGACCGATGCAGTCTCTGCCGCTGCCCTTGCCGCTGGGTGCCGGGTCCCCCTCTTCCGGCGCCCCTGTGTCCCAACGACCTCTTGGGGTCACCAGCCGCTGCTTCCCACTGGCCCACCAGGGGCCCCTTTGCTGTGGACTGGGTGTGACTAACTGTATTTTGCAGACCTGTTTCAGTTCGGCCTGGGCTCTGTGCATAGCTCCAAGGTCAGGGCCCTGGAAGGCGTCAGCCCTAGCATCGTCCAGTGCCGTAAACCTGCCAGTATTTACAGAACACAAAGCCTTTCCCTGAGTGATTTCCTTCAGTCCTCACAGCAAAGCCCAAGGTGGGTGCTGTTCCAGTCTTCACTCACTGAGGCTTTGCAGGCATTCGTGTCAAGACCATAAATGTTGTGATCAGAAGTGCTGCACAGGCCAGGCATGGTGCCTCATGCCTGTAATCCCAGGACTCTGGGAGGCTGAGGCAGGAGGATTGCAAGTTTGAGCCCAGCCTGGGCAACTTAGTGACTTAGAAAGACCCCGTCTCAAAATAAAAAATAAGAAAAGGGTTAGGGATGTAGCTCAATGCAAAGGCCCTGGGTTCAATCCCTAGTAGAAAAAGAAAAAGAAAAACTGAACAGACTCCAAGCCTGAACCCAGATTTGCTGGCTTCTCTGACCATAATATATCATTGCTCTGAGCTGCAGGTTGCTCATCTGTGAAGTAGGAAAAACACTCCTTCCCCAAAGGATTGTTATAAATGCAGAATGCTGCCGGAGCTATTCGCTTTTTCCATTAGAGTGGCTGTATAACCTGCCCGAAGTCTCAGCCGAGTAGGCAGCAGGGCCTGGATTGGATCATTCTGCAGGAGTCTCAAGCCCCTCTCGTCTCTGCCTCTGCAGTGCTGTCCCGTAGATCAAGGGCACTGGCAGAGGCTCCCCAGCAGGAGGTGAGGAGTCGGGAGGATGGCTGGGTGGGTGATGGGGCCCAAAGAGTCTTTTCATCTGGCTGGCTACATTGAGACAGTCCATGCAGACCCTAGATGCCTGGCCCCACATCTCCTGTAATTGTGCTGGCTGCACCTGGCAGAGAGGGGATCCTGGTGAAAAGACATTGCCCTGGTCAAGTCCTGAGGACCAGGTGCACAGGAGGAGGGAGTGAAGAGGTGCCAGGCACCGGGCAGCAGAGAAAGCTGCTGAAGGCAGAGATATCACTGCAGATCCCCTGGGTCCTCGATGTGCCATGTCCACGTGGGCCGGGCTGTGAAGCTGGCCAGGCCCCTGCTGGCACGGGTTGTATTAATAATACCTACATTGCTGGTTTTATTCCAAGGCTTTCAGCCAGTCCCTTCTGGGTAGTGTACAGTGTGAATACAGTTGCTTGTTTGAAACATACTCAGAGCCTCATTAATGATTCATCCTCAGCCTCCCTGTGTCTGTCCTCGCCTGGGACCTTGGGAAGGGGAGGGGGAGGCCCAGGGCAGCACCCTGGTTTGCCTGTCCCAGTGTCTGCCTTTCGGAAGGCCCGTGGAGAACGTGTGCTGAAGGAGCTAAGAGCCCCGGACAGGTGGCTGGGACCACCAGGTAGCAGTCACAAGGGTGGGGTGCGCCCTTTTGCCAGAAGCCTTTGGGTGACTTCTTGGTCACCCCACAGAAAGCGGGGGGCAGTGTCTACCCTTCCCCTGGGAATGCAGGATAATTTGGTACTTCCAGTTCTGTGTGAGAGAAGTTTACCTCCCACTGACTTTTCTGAGGGATTGGCTCTCTGTTCTCAGAGCTGCTGCTTCTAATTTGGGAAAGCAAGAAAGTTCTGTTGGTCTTTCGATGAATCCTGGGGCTGCTGTCTTTAAGACTATTTCTCTTCCTCTGAAAAGAATTTTCCTTTAGTAAGTATATAGATATTCAAAAAGCAGATCACATTCATTAGACAATCATGGTCATTTATACCCAGAAAATATCATGGTCACTAGTTAAAAGCGAATGTGAATTAAGTTACTCAGAGCTGGGCATTGTGGTGCACACCTGTTATCCCAGACTCTGGGAGGCTGAGGCAAGAGGATCACAAGTTTAAGCCCAGCGTGGGCAATTTAGTGACTTAGCAAGATCCTGTCTCAAAATAATTTTTAAAAGGCCATGAATATAGCTTCTTGCAAAGACCCTGGGTTTAATCCCCAGTACTGCCAAAATAATAATAATGTTATTGTTATTATTATTAAAATTCAGTGCTGAGACAACTACACGTGGCACCGTTGCTTGACCGAAAGCACAAGACACGTAGTGCTCCTTATCTACCCGCTCCATACACACTCAAGGCCCTGGTCCCTCCCAAGGAGGTGAGACTCTTGGGTCAGCTTTCCTTGAGGGCAAGGTCGGCCATGAAGGAACGATGGGCCGAGAGGCCCCTTGTCAAGCAGAAACCCCGTTCATGTGCACAGGTGCTGGGGCTGGTACAGGACGCACATTCTTTCTGGCAAATGTCCTGGAGATAGCGCACATGCGTTGGCCTGCTCAGGGGCTGGTGGAATCCCATGGAGAACTTAGCTGCGCTGGACCATGCAGAAGTGGGTGGTCCAGAACTTGGATCTGTGCAGCTTCTGTTTGGTTTTCAAGGCTATTTTCAAAGCCTGTGCTAGGTGCCCTAGCTTCGTCTCAGGCCAGCTGCAGGAGGGATCTCTGTCCCATGGGCTCCCTTTGACAGTGACACTGGTGCCTAGTGAGTCCTGATGTTATTCTCATCGTGAGCCAAGCACTGTTGAGCGTGCTCCAGATGTGCAGTGCTGAGTCATTGCATTGGCGTGGCAGCTATAGAAGGAAGGTACTATTATCACCCGCTTTGTACAGATAGGGAAACAGAGGCAGGAGGCCATACAGCCAGCAAGTCACACAGCCAGGATCTGGCTTCCAAATCAATGCTGAGCAGAGTCCCAGGAGGTTGGGAATGTGGGCCCAAGGGACAACAGGACAGGGACTGGATGGAGAACTTGTCAGCACCCACTCTGGCCCCTGTAAGCTGTGTCTAGACTGTCCACTCTTCCAAGCGCTCTGCTTGCCCACATGGGCTCCACCACCTTTGCTCGTTTTCTCCTCCCCGTGTCCATTCCTATCACTCTCCACCTCTTGGGGACTCGAGATCTTCAAGGGCCAGCCTCGCGAATGCCGTGACCAAGGCCAACTCTTTCTGCCACCTCACTGACCTCGTTGGCTGCTGGTGCTCACAGCATGATAGCTCAGCCAGCACTTGCTGCCTAGGGCAGCCCTTCTGCCGTTATCATGGGCAGCGAATGCATTTTATGGGGCAGCAGCTCATCTTCTTGTTAGATGATAAACCTCTGAGAGCAGGAGGTGGGCCTTGTGCCCACGGATGCACCACAGGCTGGATTTGTGGGTTCCACGGGAGGGCCCGCGATGCTGTCCCTGGAGACGTGGTTTCTGCAGATGTGGGCCTGGGAATTTGCAGTTCTTGCCCCATTCATCATCTCTGGGCACTGACAAATGGGCCTCCCCTGTCGCAGCAGCAGCTCCCTTCACCTCATTATTCACGGCACACATTCTCCCAGGTTACTTAAGGGTTCTCATTTATGCCTGGATACAAAGCATCTTCCACCCGAGGCTGCTTGGGAGAAATTTATAGGCAAGGGTGTTGGGAAAACAGCCATGTGAGAAAGAATTTTGGCAGATAGGCAGCAGGGATGTACAGGAGTCTGGTTGACTGGGACATGGGCAGGTTCAACGCCCTCTGCCCTTCAGGAACCCCCTGCTGCTGGGGAGGTATCCCCAGTGCTGGGGTAGAGTGTGTCTCACCACCCCCCTCTTTCCAGAAGAGCAAGAGGGAGCAGACTTTACTAGGCCCAACACTGCTTCTGCTGCATGTGGGAGTCCCAGATCTATGGAAAGAGCAGTGGCAGTGGTAGCAGAGGATGGTGACTCTCCTGCCTGACTTGCTGTCTGCTGTCCTCTGATGGAGTGACTGTTCATTTCTCAACATTTGAGTTCAATTCTTCCTAAAATCCACCTGTTCTTTTCTGATGCTTTCTTTTAGGTATTAATTGTTTTGCGTGTTTAAAGTCTCAGAAGTCCTTGAGAGTCTCAGCCTGCTGTCTCCCGTGGCTGAAAACTCCACATGGCATGTGTGTGTGTGTGTGTGTGTGTGTGTGTGTGTGTGTGTGTGATTGTGCTGTGTGGGTCCACTGGGTGTGTAGGTGTGGTGTGTTGCATGGATAGTTTGTTGTGTGTGTGTATGCATCGTATGGGTAACACATGGTCTGAGTGTGCTGTGGGTAACACATGGTCTGAGTGTGCATAAGCAGATCCTCCCCAGAGTTGAGCATGTGACCATTCAGTTTGGCTTTGTGTCAGCTCCTGCTGAGGGCTCTAGGAATTAGAGTCAGGGACCAAGTTTTTTGTTAATTTCCCAGCTTGAGTGTTCGCAAACCATCCAGGTCATTCACATTTGAACCAGACACCCACGCAGACAGACCTTTGCTTATAAGTCCAAGGAGATGTGTTTGACGTTCACATTCCTAGCTGCCTGTCTCATGGCTGATGGATTATTTCCAAGTCCTCCCCTTCTCTCTGAGTGCATCACAATTCCAGTCCCAGCTTTAGGTGAGGACAGGAGATCTCACCACAGTCATCTGCCTGTCATGTGCCCAAGACCCCATCACTGTTCCCACACAACTCTTAAAGCCAAGGCTCCGGGGACCCCAAGACTGACGTCTGTCTTCTCCTTCCTTCTTTTCTCATGAGCTGTGCTCTTGTTTGCTGCAGTCCCCCTAAGTGTCAGAGGTGGGAAGGCTTCTGGCTACTGCTCTGCCACCAGCTTGTGTACTCTCGTTCCAGAGGGACAGCTGGTAGCCTGTGGCAAAATTCAGCCATGGACTTGGTCAGTGAGCGTGTTTTCACCTGTCTCTATGCGTGTGTGCACATGTGTGTTATGTAGGGATATGTGTCTGTGTGTATACATAGTTCTCTTTCATGTGTGCACATGTCTGTGTATGTGCATGAATGTGTGCATTTGTGCATGTGTGTCTGTGTGCATGTGTGTGCATATGTATGTCTGTGTGTACACGTGTATGTCTGCGTCTGCACGTGTGTCTGTGTATGCTCATCTCTTTATGCTGAGTCAGCCAGACTCTTGACCTGCCTCACAGTTAGCCATATTTTCCCTGAAGGAATGGGGGGCGGTCTTCGTCCAGTGTCCTCTGTGGCCACTACTGTGTGAGCCAGCAGTGGGAAGTCAGGTCAGTCTGTTCTCAGACCCCTACTGGCTCCTGCTTGCACAGTTCAGACAGAACTTCGAGTTGCTTCCACATCAGGATTGTGGTCTCAATTTGCAGCATCCACCACTCAGTCCTCCACCCTTAAAGATCAGATGTGTCACATTTCTCTCCCCAGGCCTCTGGGCTACCACACTTACCCAGGACTAGGGCACCTTTATGCACTCAAACCCAGGCCTGAAGTCTGCAGAAAAAAATGTGGCCTATTTCATCTACCTCTTCTTATCCCCAGAGCACCAGTATGTCTTCATGTCCAGAAAGAAAAAATCATTTAAACCAGCTGTGGTGGCTCATGCTTGTAATCCCAGAACTTGGGAGGCTGAGGCAGGAGGATCACCCCAAGTGAGTTCAAGGTCAGCCTGAACTAGACAGCAAGACCCCGTCTCAAAAAAAAAAAAATTAAAAAATTGTTTAAAACATAATTTAACATGTTCCCGCTGGCTTGAACTACTTACTGGTGGTACATGCATGACTGTCACATAGGCAGCTTATACCACTAGTGGTATAAATGAATCCAATCACTATTAGCCATCTTTTTACTAATAAAAGGCCACCCAATTGGGTCACTCATGCACGTACCACTGGGGTGATTCAAGCTGTCCAGCAGTGAGACATGTGAATTACAGCCCATGATAAAACTAGGTGCTAAGTCCAGCATGAAAAAAACATCACACTCTTACGCCAGAATGAGCATTCACCTTGCAGTGTCTCCTCCTCCCAGCTCTCCCCGGGGGATTGGGGACGCATCAGTGTGGCTGGCAGAAATGCCGCAGACCAGGCTTCCGTTTGTAGGTGGAAATTGGACCAGCCTTCCCTTAGTTAGGTGCTTCTGTAGGCCGTGCCTTGCACTTGGAGCCAGGAGATGAGAAGGGGTGTCTCTCCCGAGGGGAGTCTGAAGCAGGGAACCATATGCAGGAGAGGGCATCCACCTACCCCAGTCTCCGTTCTCATAGAATATGCTAGCTCATCTGCCCATGCCAATAGCACGGCTGTCCCCTCGCCTGGCCCCTCTGAAGCAAGCTGATCCCAGTACAGCCTGTGAGCATCTGCAGTGGGCCCCCACCTGAGGCCCACTGTCTGCATCCCCTTGGGCATGGCCATGTGGCCCCCAGAGACTAACTTCTGTTGGGGCAAGGCTGCATCTCCACAGCTGAGGGAGGACTGAGGCTCTGGGGACTTTGCATGTAAAGAGGGAGCTGATTCCGAGGCCGCCCGTGGCAGGGCTTTACTCCTGAGCGCTGGCTGCACCAGGTGCTGGCCTCTGCCTGTCTCGACAGGAGTGTGGTTTGCTGCTATGACTTGGATCTTGCCATCCCCGTGGCCTCTTGGAACCGAGGCGAAAGCTAGCAGCAGCTACCTAGTCCTCTCACCACCGTGAATACAGGGCTGTCTGAGAAGGGAAGTGGGGGCCTCGCCTCACCTCCCCGGCAGCTCCTGACATCCTTCATGTTGAGGAAGCCTTGCACTCGCAGATACCCAATTATCCTGTACACTTTGGAAGGCAAGTCTGGAAACTGATTGAATCTCGTAGAACCATTTCTGCATAACAACTGCTTAATACCCAATCATAACAATTATACATAATTTGTGTTTACTGTGCCTGGAAGATTAAACTCCTCCGCACAGGCATTCTCTAAAACAGTGGTAGAACATGCAGGGCAGGCAGGGCCGCCTCTTGGCACCCATGGGCAGCCTTTGGCACTCTGCAGACAGCCCCCCTGGTTGGCAGGGAGTGGGGGGGGGCTGCTTCTCAGCCAGGGCCCCTCAAGGGCTGGGCCCAGCTGAGGCCTGGCAGAGAAGCGATCACCCAGGCTTCAGGGAAGGGCGAGGGCAGAGGGCTGCTGTTGCCCCTCATCAGCTGGATTCCTCAGAGGCTGGGCAGTTTAGTGTTCCTTAAAGACCAGAACATGGGGAGTAGCTCAGTCCCTGAGAGCTCATAGTCTCCTGCAGGGTCAAGGCCTGAGGCGTTGGGGCCTGTAGGGTGTAGGCAAGGGCCCGCTCTGACCACTCCAAGGCCCGGGTCATACAGCCTTGCACAGGATCAGCACTGATGTGGCCAGGCTGGTCCATCAGCTCTTGAGCCATCTCCAGCTTCTGCCTCAGGTAGACCAGCAAGAGACATCTCAATGCCCCCACAGACACTTGTCCCCCCTGCTGGGCCTTGCCAAACCTGGGCTGTTGTCCTCTGCAAACTCATCACTCTCCTGGGCTTGCAAGGTTCTCCTGGAGGCCTGCCCTGGCACTGCTGGGGCCCCAACCTGGGGCCAAGGTCCTGTCTTTCCTCGAGACCTTGCTGCTGGGCCTTCCTGCTCAGGGAGGGAGTGAGTCGACTGCTTTCCCAGATGGGGAGGGACAGGGCCCGCTACCCAGACCTGGCCCCCCACCTCCCTGCAGGGACCCTACCCTTGCCACTGTCCGCCCCGCAGGACGGCACTAGGGCCAGAGGGGTCGGGTTTCTCCTTGTCCATGTGTCCAGCCCCTCCTGGTGTGGCAGGTGGTGGCCACTAGACACAGTCACCAGGAGACCCTTCCAGCTCTACAGAAACAGGTGGCCCCTGCCACACACTGATCTCTGCCACACACTAATCTCTGAGCTGAGCACACACTGATCACTGTGGTTCTGTAGCCTCTAACTGAGCCTGGGCTCACAGACTCATGCAGGGTGCATGGGCCATCTTGGGGACAGAGCAGAGCAGGGTCTGGGCTGAGGCTTTGCATGTGGTGGTGGGGGAGGCTGCATGCTCGAGTGACTCCAACCTGATGTGACATTCTCTCCTTGCAGCCTGTTCCAGCACTATTGTTACTCCCGGGGCGGCATGCGCCATAACTCCTACACCTGCATCTGCTGCAGGTAAGTGCGTCGTGGGTCTCACGGGGGGAGGGAGAGAGCTCCCCCTTCACCTGGTCACAGGCACTTGCTCACACACACCCACACCAGTGCCTGCCACCAGGCCTGGAAGTCAGTCTCACTTCTGAGGCCCTGGGACCAAGGTAGCCTCTGCCCACCAAGGCTGACACCAGGTGAAGGAAGGAGCCCAGCCCACTCACTGCAAGAGGACCGTCTACAGTCCCGCCTCCAGCTGGCAGCCACTGGAGCTGAGTGCGAGGCGGCCACCCCTCCTGGGCCCACTGCCAGCCTTCCTCGCTTTCCACATGGGTGCACACATGGCACAGGGCTGGGCTGGGAGCCCAGGCCAGGCAGGTTCCGTGTGCAGCAGGTGTGGAGTGCATCAGTGCAGGGGCTGTGATTGTGTGTCCTTGTGGGTGTATATGGAGCTCTTTGTGTGGTGCACAGGGGCCATCTGCGTGGTGATAGTGGGGAGGGGGTTGGCCCTGTGGTGGGTGTATACGTCACTATAGGTGTGTCACGCTGTGGCTGAGGGGCTCAGTGTATGTCCCCTGTGCGTGGCTGGTGTGCTTGGAGGTACCATGAATCAGGCAGCTGCTATACGATGCTGTGGTCTCCAGGGGCAGGCACAGCTGTGTGGGTGTCTCTGCCTGCGTGTGTCACTCTAGGTGTGACTGCACAGGGGGCCCTGGCTGTGGGTGGCCCCCGTTTCTGAGGCTCCCCCCATCTCGTCTCCCCAGTTCTCCCCTCGGGTCCTGCTCCTGACCAGCCAGGACAGAGCTGAGCCGCTCTGCTGATGTGCATGTCCTCGCACATGAATAATACATGCAAACATCTCAGTCCTTGGAAATGCTCTTCTCTGGTGGATAGAGAGAAGAATCATTATTTCTACTTTTATGATTCCTGAGGCTCCCGAATTGGGCCATAAATATTACACCCAGGTGGGGTGGGTTTTTTTTTTTTTTCCTTTGAACAGACTTAAAAGTCCTTTTTTCTTAAAGGCATCACTCATTAGGGAAGCTCTCTGTAGCAGAGAAGCTTGCTGTCTCTGTGACCCTAATCAGAGCCCTTCCCACACTGCCCTACTCCCTTTTACACCAGCAAAGGAGGGTTTTCCTACCCGCTTCGCCAGCCCCATGAACTACTGCTCCCCATGTCTGTTATTTACTTGTGCTGCCCACACCCCCACCCAGAGGGCAGATGCCTGAGCTGCACCCATCACCAAGAAACCCTGCAGGGGGCACTTTTGTGAACTGAGGGGCTGCCAGCAGCTGTGTGGCAGGCTGTGGGCCTGGTCCTGCCACCGCTTGGCCTCTGTTGCAAAGTGGGTGGTATTGCCCATGGGCAGGGGTAGGGCTGCAGCCTCCCAGGGCCCTCTGGGTAGGGCTGGGCTTCTGACTACTCTCCTGGCTCTCTGCAGTGGTGAGAATGCAGCTGTGCTGCACTACGGACACGCTGGGGCCCCCAACGACCGTACGATCCAAGATGGAGACATGTGGTAAGTGAGGCCAGCCCTGGCACCAGCTCTGTATGTGAGCAGGCCACCCAAGGTTGGACTCTTGGTGTCAGGTTCGAGCAGCAGCTCAGTGTCCCTGTCCTGAGAGAGCCAAGCATACTGAAGTCCTTAAACCTGCACAGCACCCTCTTCAGGGCCAGTGGCCTGCAACCTGCAAGGAAGCACCATGGTGGGGGGAGACACACAGGGCTCCTGGGGTTTCCTATGCAAAGAACGCTGGGGGGGTCTGTAGGCACCCACAGATGAGGGCCCCTACTCAGTTACACGACACTCCCACCATTCTTTCTGTCATCCAGTCATCTGCCAGCACCAGCCTGGGCAGCACTGAGCTGCCAAGAGCCACCCAGATGTTGAGGCCTGGACCTTGGCCACAACCCTCTGTTGGCTGCTCTGACTGGCAGAAGGGGTGCCCTGCCCCTCTCAGTTCTTTGGTACCTTTCCATCCATTGCTGATGCGCTTGAATGAGGCTCCTTCAGAGCTTAGCTCTTGGACAGTGTAGGCTGGGCCTGGGTGGCAATCAGCTTCCTTCTCTGCCAGCCTGGTGCACACACTCCATGCTGGAGTTTCAGTGATGGCTGGTCCCTGGCCTGGTCCTGGCTTCCCCTGGTGGGCCTTGGCCCTCCCCCAGGGAGCAGCAGGAGCCTGCACTAGGAGTCCCCGGCCCTCAGCCATTGAGAGATGTGAGCTCGCATGCATAGACCAACAGATGATCGGCTGCCCCGAGAGATACCACATTCCAAGCTGTCGTTCCTGCCAAGTGTTTGTGGGAACCCACACAATCCCAGGGTCCTCCCTGCCACAGGGCACCCCAGCACTGTGACAGACCACAGTCTGCTAAGCCAGGGTCAGTTGCTGGACATGATATTCTGGCTTTGGACACTGTTGGCAAGAGCCCTGCTCAACCTTCTGGAAGAAAAGCCCCTTTCTTCTGCGAGCCTCAGTTTACCCATCTATGAGTGGAAATAGTATGTGCATCTCAGGACTACATGCAGGGAGTGGCAGGAGGGGTGTGTGAGAACAGGTACTGATCTAAGGCCTCTCCCCAGGGCCAGGACTGGGAGCCTGCAGGGGATGAGGCCCACAGTGACCCTTGAGGCAGCCCAGTAGCACTGCTGCCACCCACCTGACCTCAGGGGAGACATCAGCATGGGTCTCCAGGACTGCCTGGCCACACCAACTCCACTGAACCAGTGTGACCTACCCGTAGGCTGCACTAAGCACCAGGAATTGTGGGCCAGCGCTTCGTCTGCGGGGCTGTGCCAGGGTGCCTCCAGGCAGTGGCCTCATGGGCAGTCAGAGTTCAGCCACCCTCCTAGAGGGCTGGGGACCAAAGACATGTGGGGACCCTGATGAGGCCCTCCCTGTATGTCTGTGATTTTCTCAGCCATCACTCACCCTGACCCCATACTGCCTCACTCTGGTGTGTGGCAAAGTATCCAAGACACAGCAGTATGCCAGGCTTGGGTGTGGGGCTGGAGGGATTTGGGGAGAGATCTGGCTGCCTCATACTTAGCTCAGCTGGAGACCAGAGAAGGAGAGGATGGGGCCACCACCTGGACCGTGGGTGGCCCCAGAGAGACCACCTAATCTCCTCAGGAACTCTCATCTTCTGCTCTTTGGCCCAGTGGCACATTCTGACTGGGCTGGGAGGACAGCACACAGGATCCCAGTCCCAGGGCAGAGGTTGCCCGTACGAGCAGGTCCTCACTGTCCTGGGGGCAGCCTGGCTGGCTGGAGGGCCCCACACCAGAGCCATATGGCCATATGTTTCTCCTTTGAGCCCGGCTCACCGCAGGGAAAACAGCTGCTTCTTCACTCCCCCTTCATGTGCCCAAAGGGTGTCTTCTCCCCCTGAGAGGCCAGTCCCAGCTGTATGCCCAGAGGGCAGGGTCTAGCCCAGACTGCTGTGCATATCAGGCCTCCACTTGGCCTGGGTGCTGTGGGCAGCGCATGGCACCTGTGTCTTCTGGTGCAGCTGTAGACAGGAACAATCCTGGGAAGCCCACGGATGTTCATGCCAAACTCAAATTGGTGATTTTGTTTTTCTAGTGCTAACTTTGAAATGTAGCCAGTAGAATAATTATGAGTTTATTATAGTCAATTTATTATGCAGCATTTAAAACAACATGTTTTGTTGATTACTGCTACTGCCAGATTGCCGGCGGCATTTATAATCCATTGTTTTATTGAAATTGATCTGCTGAGCGCCTACTGCGTTCGGTAAATAATAAATCACTCTGTTATCCCAACATAAAAGCCACAGGACTTCATCACACGGTATGAAACCAGAAGGTAAATGTAGCGCAGAGTTTTTCCCAAAGCTGAGTGGGGACCAGTCCCAGTAGTGGGCTCTGCGTCCCAGTCTTTGACACTGAGATTGAGGAAAAATGCCTGAGAGATGTTGTAACATTTAGTAGTGGAAAGGAGAATGGGGAATAGTGAGAGGAGGCCAGTTCTTTCTGTCCCACCCTCTATAGTTTCAGGTGTGAGCCTCCCCAGAACACCTTAGTATACACACACACGCACAAACACAAACACGCGGAGCCTGCGGGGGGCCATACTGCATGACCAGAGCTCAGAGGGTCTCCAGATCAATCCCTGCCTCTCTGTCCCTGGCTGATCAGCTGCCCCTCTGGGCCTCGGCTTGACCATCCATGACTTGGTAACATGGCACCCAGCTCTGGGGAGATCCAGGGATGATAAGTGCCAAGTGCCACTCATGGGGCCTGGCCCAATGTGAGCCCTCGAATGGTAAGAGCTGTAGCACCATTTAGTCCCACCAGAGCCAGGGAGGCCGGGCACTTTCTCTGTGCTGCTAGTCCCTCGGCCCACTTGCCGGCCCATGGTAGACCTGGTTTATTCAGACAGCTCTTGAGTTACATAGCCTACTGGCTCCGTGTTTTCAGCCCCAGCGTCATCCTCTCTGGCATGTGTGCCAGACAGGGCTTGAGGCTGACCACTCCACTCCCACCTCTTTGCCCTCAGAGTAGTAGGAGCTTTCGTGGAGCCTGGCCAGGGTCCCTGCAGGTCGCTGTCAGCCTCCGCAGATCATTGTTGGCCTCTGTGGGCCACAGTCCTCACCCCACCAGGGCCCATAAATGAGACACACTGGATCATACTGCAGGTCAGGCTTGTCAGCAGTCAAAGGCCATTCCTTACCCCACGCCAGTGGCACCTGAGCCCCTCCCAGTTTCTTAGGGACAGGTCCCATCCCAGCTGCTCAGCAGGAATCCAGGGGAGGAACAGCAAGGTGGTGTGGCTTTTAATTCTTGGGGCTCTTCCCTAGAATTGGCTTGACCCAGAGCTATGAGACCTTGTGGAGGGCCTGTAGCTGTGAAGCCTCTGGGGATTTTCTGTGGCTCCCAGAACCCTTTTGGGCTATGTTCCTGGGGTTCCCCATGAACCTCACTGGCAGGTCACTGTCCTAGAGAGCCATCAGTTGCTTTTGTTTTCCTTTTTAAAGCAAGCAAACAAGCTTCTAAAATGAGGTTACAAAAGTATGCTAATGAATGCTTTCCACATGTTCACACAAAGGATGATGTCTAACAGGGTCATGGAGGCCCTTCTAAGTGGGAGGCCCTGCTGCATCCTGCCCCGAGCAGGTGGGTGTGAGCACACCATGGTGAGAACTTTCAGCCCCACTCGGTCAACTTTTGAGCCCCTGTGCTCTGCCCTGTCCTCCTGTAGTCAGCTGGGACTTGGACATCAGAGGTGCTAAGGACCAACAAACTGCTCCTGGGCCGCTCTTGTGTGGAACTCCAGATCTGAGCCGTGCAGCTCCCCGCCTCCTCTGACCTGTAGATGGGCTCAGCCCACAGGGCAGGGGTGAACAGAAGTCCAGGATACGCCAGCTGTGGGCTCTGATATGGAAAACAGCTGGGATAGTCATTCTTGCCTGCCGCCTCCTGCCTCTCCCACCATCAGATCAGGCAGCAGGATTAGGAACTGTGGCCTCCTTCTGAACCATCTAGAGCACAGGTCCAAGATGCCACAGGCCTGGATTGCTCAAGGTAGGCGGGATGTGGCTGGTTCCTGGTGATCTGGGTCTTCCAGAATTGGCCAGAAGAGGGCAGTGTTGTCTTGGGACCCAGGCTGGCTCTTTCTCTGGGTGGTAGTGGTGGGCTGTGTTGCCCCTGGGGCATGGGAGGTGAGCCTACACCCCAGCTAGGGAAAAGAGGCCTGTCCCAGCCCCACAGCCAGCAGTTTGCTGATGTCCGCTCCTCCTTCCATGCCATGGCCTAGGGCAGTGATGGCAAATCTTTTATGACTTTTAATGATACAAACAGCTTGCTGTGGCTTGCTTTCCATAGGTTCGCCACCACTTCAGCAATCCCCTTGGCATCACCTGGGCCCTGCAGGTTGGAATGGGGCAGTTCTGCCCTCTTCTGGTTGTCTGTCCACTGTGGCTGGTGGCCCCCAGAGGAGCAAGTCTATGCCGGGGTTCTTTGCTGGCTGGCAGAGGGGCCCGGGAAGGGGGGCCTCCAAGCTCCACTTTACCTGGTTTTGGTGCCTTGGTTAGCTTTAGAGGATGAAAGTCGCCCCAGGTCTGCTCCCTGCTGCCAGCTCAACCCAGATCTTCTCCCCACCTTGCTGTTTCCTCAGAGGGGCTCTTGTTGTCACCAGGGAGCCCCCATCCTGACCATTTCAGTTTTAAGGACAAGCCCAGTCCTTGGCGCAAGAGAACTCTCTGGAAGGCACAGCCCTGGCCAGCTATCTGCCCGGGCCATGGCCTCCAGTGTCCTGCTTCAGGAGCATCCTTGACGTTCCAACCAGGATGCGTGCTCGTAGATGTCCCCTGGCTATGAGCGGGCACCCTCCCCATGTGCTTTTTCTCTGCTCTGTTTAGTTTGTCCGTGCTTTGTGGACACCCACTCAGTTGACGTCACTATCCACAGTCTAAGAAGCACTAGTCTAGACAGTCTGGGTGCTCATAGACATCACGAGACACTGGCCACCAAAAAAGTGAAATGAAGCATGTGCTCTGCGCATGACACTGACTGCCTGCCTCCTTGACCCACAGTGACCACTGCCCTGATGCCAGGCCCTGGCCCACAGTGCTTTAGAGATGGCCACTGGCTACCCCTCCCGGGCAGACTGCTAACAGTGTGGTTCTCTTCCTGGGGTCTTGGTCCCACACTGATGATCTGCATCTCACCGCAATAACCGAGTCCCTCCAGACACAGGAGGCTGCCAGCACATGGCTGCTCTTGGCAGTGTATGCCCAGGCATTGCTGGCCCTGGGCCCAGGGACAGGAAGCTGCTATGGTCTAGGCTGCTAGATGGGAGCCTTTCCTGTCCGCCATGGCCCTGGCAGGAGCAGCTGTCCTGATGGCTGTGAGGAGAGGTCAGCCTGTGGCTTTGGAAAGCCTGGAGGACCCCAAGGGACAGGTCTTGCCCCTGCTGGCCATACTGGAGGCTGGCAGTGCTGAGAACAGGCAGCCAACCCATGCCAAGGAGACCGGTGCTCACTGCTGGGTCCACAGGGCCTTCCTGCCTGCTGTAGTAGATAGACACACAGAAAATAACCCGTGTGCCCTGCTTCCTATATCCTGCTAAGGTCTGAGAGGAACCAAGAGCTTCCTCCTGCTCAGAAACCCCCCAACCCAGCGTGGGACACAGACTGGGGTGGCTGTACATAGCAGCTCTGCACCACTCCTGCAGTGCTGAACACACGCATTCGTAAAATGAGTCTTGGGTGGGAAGTAGCCAAGAGCTGTGCCACACACTCAGGAGAGGAAAGCGAAGCTACAAGCGAAGTACAAAGTGGCCTTTGTGTAAACATTGCAGCCTTTCCCTTGGAGTCCTTCTGCCTGCAGGGTGGCTGGTCCCTGCAGCAGGGCCCAGGGAGGGTCTGGGTGGGCCAGTAGTGGCAGGTAGCCCGGTCCTGAGCTGCCCAGAAAGAGCCAGCAGAAGATAGAACCTCTCACCCCGGCCAGAAACACAGCCATAGGAACACATGTGAAGAGTGAGACGCCAGCATATTGCTTGGAGATGTGTAATCTCTCCCCAGATGTCTCAGATTATCACACACATTCACTCGGCCAGTGATGGTAGTGTCTCTGTTGGGTGTCCCCTGGCAGCCGCAAAGGAGAGAGCCTGTGTTCCCGGTCGAGCCAAGTATGACCGAATTCTCCATTGTCGTTTTGCATTCGGATAAAGTGGTTGGAGGAGGAGGGAGATGATTTATAAAAGAGATGGCTTTCATCCCTGGATTCCAGAATGGCTCGAATCTGAATCACTTATATGTGTAGAAACTCTGGGGGATTAAAAAAAGAAAAGGGCAGAAAAAGAAAAAGATAGGGAACTGAGAGCACAAAAATAGACTCCAACCCCGTGCCTGAGCATCGCCAGGCAGGATGGAGTGTGTACTTCCCTCTCCAGAAAGTAGATGGTTTTAAACAAAAATTACAGTTGAATCTTCTAGAAGCTGGAAGATAAAGCCATACTGGCTGAGGAAATCCAAGTACCCATCATCCCACACACTTTCTGTTTTATGGAGGAGGATTTGGAGAAGTTGGTTCAGAGTCTGGTCTGTCCTGAAGTCTTGTTTTTGACTGTTCTCCATGATTCCGGCATTTGGTGTGCTCTTGTGGGCTTCCTGGTTTTTTTTTAAATAGTTCAATTTCTGTTTTTCTCTTAGATCAGCACAGTTCAATGGAACTCTATGCCCCAGAGGACTGCATGCAGGTCATCCTCTGATGTGGCACCTCCCAGGAATCTGTGTCCCCCACACCCCGGCTCTGTCCCGTCTGCCCAGGCCATTCTTGGATGTTCTAAACCAACAAACCACAAACCATTTTTCTTTGTTGACTCCAGGGAGCCCAAATGAAAACGTTCTGTGTTCCTGGGCAAAATAGGCCAGAGCCCCATGCAGCTCCATTCCCGTTGCCGCCTGCAGGCTGGTCCCCAGAGGACACAAACCTGCCAGTGATGGTCGTGTTCCCATTTTACAAGCAGGGAAACTGAGGTCCCAATGGATGAATGCCACAACCAGGACAAGAGAGCTCATTTGTGGGCTCTGAGATGCTCACCTCCTGCTTCCAGGCTTTGCTGGAAAGGTTCAGAACCTCAATTTCCCTTCAGTTAAGGCCTGAGGTGTGCCCCATACAGGAGTAAATCTACAGGCCCCAACAGCCGCTGCATCTGAGGCCTCCCGGGGAGCAGACACTTGGGTTCGTCTTCAGGGTGTCTGTTTAATTGCCCTGTACGAGTAGGCCAGGGTGGGTCACCCTCAACTGAGGCCCAGATGTCCCTGGGTCAGCTCCAGGCGGGGTCCCCCAGAGACTTTGACCCAACCCCAAGTTCACTGTCATGCGAGCAGGAGCTCTGCTCCCCCCCCCCCCGAGAATCACCTGAGGTGTTACCTGTGCTTTTTGCACTGTTGACACTGTTTATGGTGTTTCGCAATCAGAAAAGACAGGAGATTAAAAAGTCCCCGGCTGAGGACTTTGGATTCCAGCAAAGCGCCCAGGGATCATGAGCGTTCAAGCTTTTCCTTTAAAAATCTGCTTCTGTGGGGTAGTTGTGCTGCCTGGCAAGCCATGTGGCCTGACTCCTTGCCCCACGCTCAGGGCCAGGGGTCCTACCCGCTGCTCTGTCCCACATAGTAGTGCCCCCAAAGGCCGGCACACAGGCGGCTTTTGGAATGTTTGTGGTTAGCATTAGAGCTGAATTTGGGTGAGAGGCCCTTGTAAAGGAAGCCGCAGTGGGCCCTGGGCTCCGATTTGCCAGGATTTGTGTGCCTGCAGATGGGCCCCTGTGGAAAACCCAAGATGGAGCCAGACACCAGACAGAATCTGGGCTCAGCTGGCACAGGATGCCAGCTCCCACCTCCATGCTGTGCCTGCCATTGTGGTCTCCTGCTCCTGAAGACACGTGCCAGGCACTAGACCGATGTCTCTTAGACAGTTTTCTCAGCATCATTGATTTGGCCATGACCCCATGGAAGGGGCAAGGTAGGCTGGTAGCCCCACCTGTGCCTGTTTTCAGCATCTCTTAAGGTCCTGAGGTGGGATAGCTATGAACTCTCCTCCCTTTAGCCAGGCCTGCCCTTACCCACTTGGGTGACCTCATGCCACAGGAGCCTTTCCACGTCGTCTGGGAAGCCAGGCCTGGACCCAGCAGCCCTTCACATGTCCTGTCTCCCCCACCTCAGAGAGGGAGCAGGGCAGGATCCTTATCTGCCCTTGACCAGAGAGGGCCCCGCAGCCCTTTGTGCAGAGGGCTGGCCCTGCTCCTTCTGGGCCCTGCTGTACCAGGGCCCAGGTCATGAGATATCCAGGGCGGGTGACTCTACTGCCATCTTCCTGACTCAGCAGACCTGGCATCTGTCCCACCACCATCCCACCTCCCCTGGCTTGTGGGTGCCAGCTCCTGGGCCTCTCCTGTTGTCCCCTACTGCACATCCTTCTCACATTCTACATCTTCTATGCCCTACTCAGCCCCCTGGAGATCAAGGGGTGCCAGGCAGACAGAGTGAGGGGGTCAGGCAGCAGCCCTGTCTGGCTGGGGCCTCATGAAACCCCCGCTGGGTAAGAGGCCATCCTCTGACAGTCCCTCCCTGCCTTTCCCTCAGGCCCTAGCGGGACAAGTCCATCCCACCCTAGTGGGGAGAGGGAGAGTGTCAGACAGAGGGATCCCTGAGCTGGAGCAGAGACGCGGGTACCTGCCACCTGCCAAGCGTCCACGCAGATTCCCCACCCTCCCCCTGGCCTGAGCCGTGGGAAGCTGGTGGTGCACCCCAGCCTTGGCTGTCCTCTAGGCAGGTACCTTGCAGCCATCCAGGCCCCTGTCAGCTCCTTCTCCTTCCCTCCCTCCTGTGAGCATTTTGCCTCAACTGCACTGGATCCAGAGCAGGCCTGGGAGCTGTAGGCTTGCTCACATGGAGGCAAGGTGGCCCCTGGGGGCCTGGAGGAATGTCTGTCCTTGCCAGTTTTCCAAGTGAGTCCCCACAGGTGAACCTGCTGAGGCCAAGCCGTGCAGACAGCCCTCTCCTCTCAGGTGGAGCCCTAGACTGCTTTTTTCTTGGGGATGGAGTTCTCACAGGATGGCCCTGGGTAGTATCTGTCCTGTTCATGGAACACTAAGGTAGAGCTGCCACATTGGTTACATCCCAAGACGAGGTAACCTCAGCACCCTGCTCCATCCAGACCAAGGAGGCTGCCTTTGCATCCTGGGCAGAAGTACAGGGCCAGCGGCACCCCAAGCACTTTGCTCACCTCCTGCCCCGTCTCCCTGCAGCCTGTTCGACATGGGCGGTGAGTATTACTGCTTTGCCTCAGACATCACCTGCTCCTTTCCTGCCAATGGCAAGTTCACCGAGGACCAAAAGGCCATCTATGAGGCGGTGCTGCGGAGCTGCCGAGCTGTCATGAGTGCTATGAAGCCAGGTGAGGGAAAGGGTGGGGATGCTGCTGAAGAGGACCCACCTGTCAGGGAGAGGAGGGGTGGCCGTGTACCAGGCACATTCTGTGATTTGCATCTACCCTTCATACGTGGCCAGTTAGATTTCGGTGGTGTCCGGTCCTCACAGTTACTCCTAGAAACAGGAATCTGGGAGCTCAGCCCAAAGTCACCTCATGTCCCATCTGGCCTCCTCTTTCTGCACATCCCTCCACCCACACTGGTCACCAGGTCATCAGCACGTTCCCTGCCCTTTCCCAAAGCAGAGTGCACTTCAGGGAGGGTCTGGCTAGCTTTGGACACTGTTCTCTGATTAGACACGGGAGCGGGTTCCAGCCCCGCTCAGCAGCTCTATGGCCTTGGACAGAAAACTCTTCCCTGAATGGCTGTTTCCTCGTCTGTGCCTGGATCAAGCTGAGCCATATAAAGCACCTGAATGATGCTGGCACACGTTCGTGCTCTGTAGTGGTCACTGTCCCTGTCGCAGTGGTATTGAGTTTAGACCAGGGCTTTGCATTCTTTGTTGTAGCTGCTAGTCTTGGCTGACGTGTCCTGCCCATGCCTGTCCCCCAGCCTCAATGTCCAGCCTCCACCCAGGTCTTCCCCCCGTGTCTCCAGGCAGTGTACAGAGTCCCCACTGGTCTACCCCTTGACGTCCCACTGCGTGGCAGTCGTGACGCACAGGGCCAGTCCCCTGCAGGGGAATCTGCTGACTTCCTGGCATTTTTTCATGACCTTCAGCTGTCCCTGTTTCACTCGTCACTAGCTTCTTCCTGGTGAGCCCCCAGCTTTCCATATCACTGACAAGGGTGACATCCAGAACCTGCTAGATCAAATGTCAGCTCTGCTGTGTGGCTCTTTCTGCCCAGAACAGTCAGAAAATGCTTTACCAGCAGTGACAAGGGACCCCTAATTTGTCCCCTCTACCTAGAGGAGAGAATTCAGGCATCTGGTCTTGTCATGTTCTTGCTTCAAGCCCTCTAGGGCTTCAGAATGGCCCACCCTGCAGCCTTGGATTCCTGACCACAAGGTGCCAAGTGCCTGCTAGGCCTGGCGCTCTGGGGACAGATGGCTGCAGTCAGGCTCCATTCTGCGGTGGGGCAGGGCTTTCCCTGCCCCTCTTCCCTCCTGACCTGGTGACTGGCCTGCACCTCCTCAGACACGGCCATCCACTGAGGCACCAACTTCTGCAGATCTGGTTGTAAGAGACTGATGGGTTCTGGCTAGGTTAGGTCATTGGTGCTGTCACAAGTCCACAGAGGTGGGACAAAGAGGTCTAGACTGGGGTCAGAGCTGAGTGAAGCGGCACAGAAGTTTAGGATCTGCAGCAGTGGTGGTGGTGAGCTCCTGGTTTTCTCCCACCTGGAAGCAGGGAGTACCTGATGTTGGCGCGGATCGTGGTCCCACCCCCAGCCCTGCTCCTTCCAGCTGTGGTTCCCCACTTCCCTCCCCTGCTATGGAGGCTCCCAGAAAAGTAGGCCAGCCCCTAAGGCAGCTCCCAGGCTTCTCTGGGTGGGGTGAGCCCAGGCCATGGGGGACCAGGAGGTCACTGCAGGAGAAGAGACAGCACAGTAAAGCACAGAATGCAGGTTCCAGACCTGGAAAGCCCCCACCACGTGCCATGCTCCAGCCCTCAGGCCCCTTGCCCTTCTCCAGGGTGGGCTCAGCCAGCTCTGGACACTGGCATCTGCCCTTGTTAAGGCCCAGCAGAGAGCTGTCTGCACCAAACTCTCTCTGGTGTCCCAGGGATGGTGAGTGGAGGCTTCAGAACTGTCTGGGGCCTTGGCTGTGACAGATCTGAAGTCTGAACTTGGAGTTACTGAATGAGGGACTGTGGCGGTCAGATTTGTGTGCCTCCATGAAGCCTTGATTTTGAAAAGAAGAAGAAAAAGATCCTGAGCCCCAGGACTGTAATAGCCCCAGGAAGTGGCCTCTTGCAGACCCAGAACTTGCTGGCTCAGCATTTGGACGAACAGTCTTTTCGGTGGCCCCAGAGCCCATTGTTGGGATGACTTACAGCCACTATCGCAGGGCCAAGTGCTGTTCTGGAGGGAATTCAGCACTGGTCATTTTCAGAGGAGACACGTGAGCAGCTCTTTCTTGACTGGCCTCTGGTCCAGCCCAAGAGCCCCCACCAGAAACTAAGGAGCTTTGGGGATACACTGGGGGCACCACCAGGTCTGAGCCCACGGCCCACATCCTCACTTAGCCAGCAGGGTGAGAGCTAGACAGACAAGGGATGGGAGCTCAGGTATCTGTGAAAGGAGAACAAAGAAGGAAAACTTAAAAGAAAATGAGCTGGGCCGGGGCGGGTGGGTAACAGCCTGGCAGGCCTACCTGGGGTAGTGACATCTAGGGCAAAATTGCCTGCTTTAAAAGCAGCAGCACCTCAGAGCAGTGTCCAGGACACACTGTTGCAGGAAGGAAGACATGCAGGGTGACCCAGGCAGCACAGCCCTTTGCGTAAGAGGAGGCATAAGGACCTGGATCTGCATGTGCTGGTGAAGTCAGTGAGCAAGGTGCCAGAGGAGGATGGAAAGTTGGGGAGCATGCTCGCCATGCCCCTGTTTATTCTTTTTAATCTTTAAACTATGGAATGCAAGGAGTAGTCATCCAGGGAACGCATCTCTTCCTGTCTTTATGCCACGGATGAGGTTTTTTTTGCTCAGGTTTGAGGTCCGTCCATCATTTAAATGATCGGTGTTTCCAGTGGCAGAGGGTCTGGCTGGAGAAGGTGGGGCATGGTGTCTTCTGGTGTCTGTAAGCACAGACCTTCCGCCAAGAAGCCGGGGCGCCCCTCTTGCTGAGAAGCACAGTAGTGGGAGTGGACCCAAGCCTGCCATCGAGACACAGGATTGTGGCCACTCTTCACACTCGAGACCAGGCAGGAGGATCCAGGCCTCATAGTAAGGTTAAGACCCAGGGGTGCAGCTTAGGGATGGAGCTCCTGTTTGGCAAGATGTTCAGCAGGCAGGGAGCATTGGAAAGACATCCTCTCCCTGGGCTCTGTGTCACTGCACAGCTCCAGGCTCCCTAGGCTGCCTGGTGATGGTCAGTCACTGGCTATAGGAAAGCCTGTGTGGAGTCTGAGCAGGATCTGGATGGCACCTCCACCATTGGTGTCCTGGACAGCACAGTGACCCCCACTCAGCAACCCCAGTTCTGTTTAGCAAGTAGCTAGGCCCACTGGCCAGTCCCCAGTATGCTACCCACTTCATGCTGAAAAAGGCCCAGTGCTGAGTGCCTATCCTGAGGCCTCCCTGGCCTTGCCAAGTCTTGGGGCACAGGCTTCAGGCCAAGGCAGAGGATCCTGGAGACCCCAGACTAAGCTCAACTGAGCTGGTCCTTACAGACCAGGCCTCCTCCAAGTTCCACTCTCACCCACCTCTAGGTTTTTCCACCCAGCACATGGTGGAAAAGGATCCCTTGTATAAAGGGGTGGAACAGAGCCCCACCATACCCCACATACACACTTTGCTGCCCCTGCTACCAGATTGTGGCACACCAAGGGTCCTTGAGGGTAGGGTGTGACTCTCTCTGGGTCACACAGTGTAGGTCCAGTCTGGGGGGTTGGAGTCCTTCCCCACAGAACTCCTTTCCAGATGGAGGCCAATCGCCTCCCCATAGTATTGAGGCGGCTGTGGCTGGGTCAGCCCCCCGCCTGTCCCAGTAGAAATGCCCCCAGTTTGTGGGTTTAACTCCTGGGCCAAGACAAACACCCCACCGAGACTGCCTGACTGCTTCCTGTGACCTTCCAGGGAAGAATAAATAAAAACATGCAGGAAGTCACACAATGATGCCCAGAGGACAGGCAGAAATTAGCTATCAGAATACACACGGACCCTTGCGGATACAGCCCTGGGGGGGTTGAAGAATGCAGGCCCTGGCTCCCCAGAAACATCCTGGGACTGGAGAAGAGTTCCTCTTCTCACTCAGACTCAGGGAGGGAAAGAGGGCTGAGCTCGCCCAGACCGGGGACACTGGTGGGCAGGAATCCACAGGAAGGTGGGCACTTGGGAGAATCGCGTCTGTGGGAGGCAATGGCCAGGCATTGGCTTCTGGCTGAATGGATCCAACTTAACACGGTTTGGGCATCAGGACAACCTGCCCTCCCTGAGTCTGAGTGAGAATGAGGAACGCTTCTCCTCCTGGCTCACGGCACCAGGGAGGGCTGTTGGGCCCACAGCCTCCGTGGGGGAGGAGAGAAGGTGCTGAGCCCCCAGGGGCTCCCTGAACCAGATGTCTGAGTAAGCCACAACTGCAGGGCTCTCCCTGTAAGCCATAAACCTGCCCTTGTCATGTAGACTCCCATTCCGCCAGCTACCATATGACCAGCAGGGAGGTCCCCACATTCATTGCCTTGAACACCCAGCCTTGTGCTGCCTCGTGTCCCACTTTCCAGTACCCAGTGCGTCTCCCTGGCCCTTTCAGCTTGCCCGCCCTCCTGCCTTGGGCACTAGCACCTCCTGCCTTGGCTCCTGACCCGTCCCATGAGCCCTGCCCCAGAGCCCCTACTCAGATCACAGTGTGTAAAAGCAACTCTGTCCCAAGCCATCTCTAAGCCCTTTTACTCTGCAAAGCTCTCTGTGGTTTTGTGCAATGCTAGCATCCCCGTCTCTGGCCTGAGTCCTGGCTACTGATGGTGGCAGTGCCACCAATGAGAAGTCAAGGAGGGTCCGTCAGAGGCTGGAAATGTCCTTGCCCCAGAATGCGCTTGAGGGTGAGAAAGCCAGGTAGGGGCAGGACACTCAGGGTGGTGCTGTGGCTAACTGACCCAATATAGGTAAATGTTTCTGTGGACCTAGGGTTGGGGGCGGGGGGCGGGGGTCATGGTTCCTGGCTTTGCCTCCCTCCGAGATGGCGGGAGTTAGACCAATTGGCTGTCCTTTCTTCTGGGCCTTGGCCTTAGACATGGCAAGGAATACAGGGGCTCAGGCAGAAGTGTACAGGGACTTCATGTCACCTAATCACAATGCCGTCTGTGGCAGCAGCTGGGACAGGAAGGGCTGTTTCAGACCTTGTGTCTGGCCCCCCTGCTGGTAGCAGATTGGTGGACAAGTTCCCTGCTGGGATGTGGGGAAACCTCACAGCTAGGCTTCCACAGCACTGAGGAACCTGCAGCTTGAACAGACGCTTCTCCTTTCCCTTCTGCAGGGCGAGCGGGTCCCAAAGGTCCTGGCAGCACAGGATGCAAAGTGGGTTGGGCTGGAGGCTGTCATCCCCCATGCCAGCATGGCCTGCCAGGCAGCTCCCTGCTGCCCCCAGGGCCCGTCCTCAGCCCCGTACCCTGAGCCTTTTCTTCTACACCCCCACGGCCTGGCTCGGACAGCATCCATCCCTTGAGGGCCATTGTCCACGGATGAAGTGAGCTCTTTGTCTGAGGATGCAACATTTGGGGCCCTCTCCTGTCTTCCTGGCCTGGCTTAGGCCTGGGAGCCCCCCCGGGGCTGTCACGCTCCAGGCTGGAAGCCTTGAGGCTGTGCCGGATGCTGCTGCTGAGGCTCTGAGAAGCCAGGCCAGGCCCCACAGCAGGGTCAGGCATGGGAGACAGTGCTGCCAGAGGGGGACCGGGTGGCCACAGAAGGCCAGCTGGAACCTGGGGCTGCTCCAGACATATCCGTGGCCTGGGCACCTGGGGCTCTTGTTTCTCTGAGTCCAGCAGTTCCCTGAGGCAGATGGTGTGGCACTAACCCCAAGATTACCCTGCCCACCCTAGAATCAAAGAACGCAGAGGAGCAGGCTGAAGGACACACCTGAATCCTGGGCCACAGTGTCACAGCACTGGCTATAAGAGAGTCACAGGGGAGGCCAGGATCAGGGCACAAATCCCGCCTCTCAGGGCACAGTGGCCCGAACCACGGTGCTGAACCAGGTGGAGAGGTTCTGGCAGCACAGGAAAGGGCAGTCAGAGAGGGCTTCCTGGATAAGGTGCCTCAACAAGAGGCCCAGCCAAGGGAACAGCAGGTAGAAAGCAGAGGGAGCGTCGGCTCTCAGGACCGTAGCCTCAGTCTGGCTGTCCTGCCAGAGAGAAGTGAGGGATGAGTCTAGAGATGGAAGTCGGCAGAGGAACCTGGGCTTTGTCCTTGGCCAGTCTGACGAGTGGGATGGAGGATACAGTCAAGGGGAGGAGAGTGGGCAGGGCTTCAGAGAGGCAGGGCCCAAGTTTGAAGGATGGTTCAGAGGGGCAAGGGCAAGATTTGGTGCTGGTGGGAGGGAGTGCCGGGCAGCCCGTGCCCAGGCTGTGTGGTGTGGGCAGGCTCAGGTCAGAGGTGCCTTCTGGCTCAGACCTGTGGGCTTTGAGCTGCCGATGGGCAGCCAGAGCGGGAGGAGCCCAGGAGCCAGGGTGGCTCTTGCCCACCACAGGCCGGGCACAGGCAGGCAGGGAGGCCCTCCAGTTTGTACCCACCTCCCAGCCTAGCCCAAGGATGGTAGCCTTCACACACTTCAGGGGCCCAGCCCTGGCTGTGGGTGTTGTAACCACCATGCACACCAGACACAGAGGCCAAGTTGCTGGAGGTTTAATCACTGTCACAACCCTAACCACACACAGGCAGAAACTCCCCACTCACGGCCAAGAGAGCTGTGCATATGGCCTTTCCCGAGGGTGCTCAGGCGAGGAAGACTGGAGGCGCCATGGGGACTTTCTGGGCTGCACATCCGGGCGGGAGCTGAGCTGCCACCTCAGAGCATGATTTATACCTGCTTCCCACTCTCCACTGAAGTCCAGCCAAGCCTGCAACACTACTTTTTATTTTATTTATTTTTTTTTTTTTTGAGACAAGGTCTCACTATGCACAGTAGTTCAGGCTGACCTTGAACTCACTATGTAGTCCACGCTGGCCTTGAACTAACTCACAGTGATCCTCCTTCCTCAGCCTCTTGATTTGTGGAATTACAGGTCTGTGCCACCATGCTTGGCTTCAGCACCACTTTTGAAATTAGCTGGGTTGGCAAGCAGGCTACATTTCCTGGAGCTCCATGTTGCTGACCGGAGAAGCCCCCACCCAAGAGAGATGAGTTGAGCTGGGGCTGGGGTGTTGGCCACAGCACAAGAGGCCATTCAGCCTGTGCACCAGGCTGACTGGTGGGAGCCAGATTTGCAGATCGGTCTAAGGGACGATTTCAGACTGGGAGGTGCCAGGAGAGATACCATCGAGCCAGTGGGGAAAGTAGCTGGCAAAGGTCTCCAGGGAGACCTTTGATGGTGAGACCCCCCAAGGATAAAGGAGCACAGAGTCTGATATGGAAGCATTCGGCATGCTTCTGGAGCAGAAGGGTGGTCCAGCCCCCAGAGGGTCCTGCAGGAGGCAGGGTATGGTGGAGTGGGATTATCCAGGCTGGGCCACTAGGTTTTAGGGAAGGGTTGACTTGCTGTGTGTGCCCCCCAGCACAGTGACCATAAAGTGTTGAAACTAGGCTCTGGTTGATCATAAGTGATGGACCAGCCTCTTACAGATACCAGAGACTACAGCCCAGCTTTGGGTCCAGCACTGCAACTCGGAAAGGGGAAATCTGAGGACTAAGAGAGGTGGGGGAGCTTGCCCAGGTCATACAGCAGGCAGCTGAGCTGGGCCTCCAGTTACCGAGTTTCCACTTCAGGAACTTCAACCATCAAAGAAAGCCCCTGCCCTGGCTCCTCCATCCGGGGTGCAAACTGAGCTAGCCACGATGTATACATGTCCAGGTCTGCCCCAGGCATGAGCCAGTAAGCTGGAGGCCAAAGTTGTTCTGCCCCATGGGTCTAACCTTTGCCAGGAAGTACCATAGGGATTGCTCTTGGATTGCCCTCTCTGGCAGAGCTCTGCAGAGCCCTGGGCCCTCACCCAACCTGCCTGGCCCAGCGTGTCTTGGCACCATGGGCCTCGGCGAGCACATGGCCTGCCCAGTCTCAGCCCTTGAGTTCTGAGCAGGAGGCTTCCCGGCTCAGGGTCCTTGTCTTGCCTGGTGCTCGGGCTAAGTGTGGAAGTAAGAATGGAGCTCCCTGGAGCAGGCTGAAAGGGCCTCCCCAGAGCCCTGGCCAGGCAGGGCGAGGCGCTCGGGCAGCTCTCTGCAGGTGCTCTGTGTTCTTGGAGCCCCCTGGGGCCTTCCACCACCAGGGGACCAGGCAGTGCTGAAGACTGGCTTTGGCCTCTGACCTGTCCCCGCCGAGCCTGTGTGGCTCGCGAAGCTCTGCTCTTGGAAGACTGTGCAGTGACCTTTGACCCAGAAACATGGGGCAAAGATGAGTTTGATTAGCAGCCTGGGTTTGGGTGTTTGGGCTGCCATGGAGACGATCCCAGTGCTATAGCAACTGGGCTGCAGACCCCTGCCCGCCAGTACGTGAGGCTCTGCCAGCTGCACCTCCAGCCCGGAAACCTTTGCTTCCACAGCAGTTCCAGGGGTGATTCAGCCTTTCAGGGATGTGCAAGGATGCCCCCTCCCCCAGCCTTGAGGTTTCCCCTTACCCCACAGCAGCAAAACCCAGGCCTGAAGCCCTGAGGCAGCATTTGGGCCTGACCCACCCCACATCTGCTACTGGAGAGACATGTACTTTTCTCCTCCTGATGCTCAGGGATGTTGATGGGCTCCCCTGGCCCCTGGTCAGGGGTGGGCACAGCAAGGGCTGGAGAACCGAGCTAGGTCCCTGGTCATTGGTGGCAGGAGCCTACCCCTGAGGCAAAATGGGGGACAGAGAGTGTTGAGGTCAAGAGCTTTACCTGGGAAAGTGCAAGACACTGAGCCACACCACCCTTGGCCCCCAGGGACTGTCCCACCTCAGCCTGTGTGAGGGCTTTGTCTCTCCCTACTCCATGCTGGAGAAGCCCTGGCTCACTGCAGCCCTTCTCCAATCCACAGGTGTCTGGTGGCCTGACATGCACCGCCTGGCCAACCGCATCCACTTGGAGGAGCTGACCCGCATTGGCATCCTGAGTGGCAGCGTAGATGCCATGATCCAGGCCCACATGGGAGCGGTGTTCATGCCTCATGGACTCGGCCACTTCATGGGTCTTGACGTGCATGACGTGGGAGGCTACCCTGAGGTCAGTGTGGAGACGTTGGCCAGGCGTTGGACCCTTGCTAGGCCTGGCCCTCCCTGGAGCAACATGGGGTTCTGGGGGATAGCGGGGGACACAGCAGGACAGGAGGGATGGGGTTCTCTGGGGTGCACAGGGGAGAAGGGAGGAATCAGGGTCCTGCCTTGCCCACTGCGAGGGCTCTGGTCAAGGCAGGGGTGGATACCTGGGGCTTTCCTGTAGGAAGTGCTGAGTGTGGACCCTGCCCAGAAGAGTGGCAAGCTCTAGGTGTACATGGAGCCCTTCCAGTGCAGAGTCTCTGCAGGGTCATGAGGCTGAAGCTGGGTCTTAGTGAGGGAGATGCACTGCACCTTTATGTCCTCCTGTGTGTAGCTTCATCCAGATTCACCTTGGCCCTCAGGGGCCCAGCAGCACACCCCTTTCCACTGTTACCTGGCTGGTGCACCCTCTCCCTCCCGGTCCCCTCACTCTTGGGATCCCAGCAGGAGAGGAGGGAGGGCTTGTGGAGGACATCTCCAGACAAGCCGTCCCTCCCCCTCCTAGGACCACCCAGAGGGCGCTTGAGGGCTCACGGGCGGCCTCTACTGGGCAGGTGGCTGCTGCCCCTCTGGGCCCCTGCAGCAGGGGTGAGCCATCCCTGCCGCCTGGCCTGGCGCCCACCGTGCAGGGGGCTGATTGTGCAATCGGTGCACGCCCTGGGGCCCACCAGCCAGTTGGCCAAGGCTAGGCTTGGCCGCTTGGCTGCAGGGTATTTTGAAAGCACTAAGTGATTTTTTTGGGGAAAAAGTTGCTCAAGAGAAGCATTATTATTCAATTATTTTTTTTCTCAAGTGTAAACAGTTAAATTTGCAGAAACAAAATCAGTTTTAATTTCCTAATTTCTGTCCATCCCATTGTGTGCAGGGAGCCAAGAGCAGGGCCTTCCAGACATTGTTAGCTGAGGTTCGTTATTCATTAGTCGCCAAAGCACTTTTTTTCCACCAAAGAAAATTGGCAGCAAACTGTTTTCATCTTTTCCAGTAAGCAGCCCTTTGTGCTCGTAGAGCCTATTCTTCTGACAGATAAACACTGTGGAAAAAATATGGCTTTTCCTATAAGTCATTTGTTTTATTCCAGGCCTACAGACACATCTGGGTCTCCTCTGTCAGAGCCCAGTAAAAGTGGAGGCTTCAGAGAGCCCTCTGCCCAAGCCGAGGCAGGCATGGGCATGGTGCGGGCATCCCCAGCAAGGCTGGCATACCTGGGGTGGGGGCTTGTGCTCTCCCCTTCATGGGCCTCTACCCCACTCGGCCCAACCCTTCTTCCTCAGTCTGCTCTGACTGTTGGGCTGGCCTCCCAGACATGCCTGCCGTGTGCCTTGTTCTCGGTGGGCTCCCGCAGCAGCACTGAGAGCTAATGCTCTGAAGGGTAACTGCTCTGCAGGCTGGGACGGCCGTATCCTCTGTAGCCCTGGGATCCTTTCCATTCTCCCCCAACCCCAATTGGAGTGATGGTCCCACACATTTCTGGGCGGAAGGAAGCAAGTGTCCATGCTTCAGCAAACCCACCTCTCCTGCCACCTTCGAAGCAGCTCTGTGTGGGCCCACAGGCGGGAAAGGGTGAGTGGGAAGAAAGAGATGTGACTGTGTCAGGCCTTCATGTTTGGCAGGCCCCTGGCTCTGACAGCCATGGGGCAGGAGAGAAGGGGACAGGCACTTAGGATATAGCATGAAGGACAGGAAGGGAGTGCCAGGAGATAGGCACAAGCTGTGGGCAGCAGGAGCAGGATTTCTGGAGCAGAGACCCAGGGCTCTCAGCTGTCACAGGCCGAGAGTAGACAGGAGACAAGCACTGCCCCTCACTACAGTCACCTCACCTGAGCCTGGGCTGACAGTCTAAGCAGGACTTTCAGCTAAGGAGCACTCTGCCTCCTGCATCTCCTCCCCTTCTGCCCAGCCTCCAGCTCCGAACCCCAGAGGCAAGTGCTGTGGGGCTGGGACCTCACCAGCCAGACATCCATGCCCAGAGCATGACCCACCAGGGCCTTGGTACCTTGGTGCTCCCTTCACTGCCTCCATCCTGCCCTGCTCACACCAGGTCACACTGTCCCTGCCCTTGTGGAGTCACACACATAGGCTTTCCTGCTGTGCCCAACCTCGGAGGCCAAGCCAGCCTGTTTCTGGTTACCTTACGTGAACCACTAATTGAAGTCTGATGTTCTTGGCCCCCAAACAGTCAGAAATGACAGCTTGGTCTCCAGCAGCTGGGCTTCCTAAGGGGGAGCTGCAAGCAGGGCAGGGCAAGCTCAGATCCTGACCAGAAAGTTTGCTTGCTGCCCACTCAGAGGCCCTGGCTGTGAGCAGGACACTCCTGCAAGTGTCCCACGCACCACCTGTCCTCAGCCCAGGCTGAGGCCCTATTTGCTGTGCCTGCGTCAGTGGCCTGGCCCAGGATGGGTGTCCACTGGGGGAGGAGGGAAAGCGGCTGTGACTATGTCGATTCCTCAAGGGCCGTGGACCATTTCCCAGGGCCCAGCTGTAGGATACAGAGCGCTCCTCTGGGACCCACATCACCAGGCCATGCACACGCGGGTACTTACGGGCCAGTGCTGGTGCTGGCAGGACCCTCCTGATGACAGCACCTGTCCCTTTTCCCGGATGGTCACATGGAGAACCTGGGACTGGGCCTGCGGGAGGCAGAACCAGCACTTCCGGAGCCAGTTTCCATGTGAGCCTCCTGGAAGGAAAAATGCAGCCCCAGAAACCCTCACAACTTCCTTAAGAGGTTTTTGTTCCATTCTGTTTTGTTTTGGCCTCTGCCATTTCCCGGGCCTGGGCAAGGGTGGCTGGACACCCAACCAACCGATGGGCCCACCTGGGCAGCCTGCCCTGGCTGCGTGCACATCAGCACCCTCCCGGAGGCAGTTCAGCAAGTAACCAGTGGCCAGGGACATTCGAAATCCAGAGGTCTTATCGGAAGTGCCCGTGGCCCAGCAAAGTGGGGATGAGTCTGGACTGGAGACCCCATTGTCAGAGAGCCCACAAGGCTGGAGCCAACTCTCCTGTCTGACTGTCCTCCGTTGAAGCAGTGCGTGACCCCCTCAAGGCCAGTCCTGTGGCTGTCACTTGGGTCCTCCACCTTTCCTCTCCCCACAGGGTGTGGAGCGCATTGATGAGCCCGGTCTCCGGAGCCTGCGCACTGCGCGGCAGCTGGAGCCAGGCATGGTGCTCACGGTGGAGCCAGGCATCTACTTCATCGACCACCTCCTGGATGAGGCCCTGGCTAACCAGGCCCAAGCCTGCTTCTTTAACCACGAGGTCCTGCAGCGTTTTCGTGGTTTTGGTGGGGTGAGTGCCCATGGGCCCCTCATTCTTGCTCCCAGAATGTCCACTACCCCACTGCTTTGGTTCATCAACTTTGTCTCAGGACAGAGGCCCTGATGGAGGAGGGACAATCTTGACTTCCTTACTTGAAAATGGCCTACCCATTCATATGGTCAGTCATTGGCCAGGTGCCTCACCCCTCAATAGGAAAAGACAGAGTCTCCAAAATCCCTGCCCACCCAGGGGGCTCCCACCTCCCTGACAAGGATCAGGTGAGCAGGTGACACAACCAGATGGACTTGTGAGGAGCCTTCCTCTAAGCCAATGACGGCAAACCATTTAGAGCCTTTAATGGTACAAACAGCCCACCCCGGCAAGCATGCCATAAATTCGCCCCCAGTGCTCTGGGCAGTCAGCCACAGAAGCTTTGAGACCAATCTCTTCTGTCAGGGCAAGTGATCATTTCCTCAGAAAGCTTTACCCAAGCAGCAGGGGTCAGGCTGGAGCAGGTTGGAGCATGGTTTAGTCATAATGAGCGTCTGTCCATCTGACCCAGGTCCGTATTGAGGAGGATGTCGTGGTGACGGACAGTGGCATGGAGCTGCTGACCTGCGTGCCCCGTACTGTGGAGGAGATCGAAGCATGCATGGCAGGCAGTGACAAGGCCTTTACGCCCTTCTCTGGCCCAAAGTAGAGCTGGCCATGATGCCCAGCCAGACCAGGGCCTGGCCTCACACCCTCTCAGCCTGTTGATTGATTGGCCCGCCAGTGGTGAGAAATGGTGCTCAGAAACCAGATCTTGGCATCGATATTTGATCATACCAAATAGTACCATTTCCTAGAGAGGAAAAATGCTTTTTCTATTAACTTTCTGCAAGATCACACTCTTAATCGATTCTGTACTGTGCTCAAATGACAGTGACTTTAAAATTCTGATTGAAAACAATCCTGTTCTTCAGTAGCAACTAAAATGTACCTTGCTGCTATTTATATTACTGTTCTTAGGAAAGATGCATTTCCAGTGTTTTCCAACAAAACTCAATATGCAGAATGGAATTTACAATAAAAGCTTTCCTTAAATGGTCCTTTATGCACAGCTCCTGCTTTATCCCTTTAAAAGGGGGGATGTGGAGGTTGGGACCCACCGGCCCTGGGAAGATGGGCCAGCTAGTGTTGGCCTCAGGAAAATGGTGATGTGGCATGGGCCCTGCACCCTCTGCCTCAGCCTGTTCTGACCTGGCGGGATAAAGGCAAGTCCTCCCCCAAGAGCCCATACTGTGCCCTGGGGACTCCACTGGGCCCCAGGATCACCCTGTCATCTGTTGCAAGGCTTCCCAGGCCTCACAGACATCAACAGCACTGGGGCGCTCGCTAAAAGGCTGCCAGGACTCAGGCTCGGACCTTCCAAATGAGTCTCTAGGGGTGATGCCCAGAGAACCGCATAAACTAGCACCCCTAGATGCTCCAGATGGGTGCACAGGTTTGTAGACAACTCTCAAGCGACATGATGGTAAAGCTCAGTGCCAAGATTCACCCCATCAGTACAGCACTGCTAGAGATTCAACTGGAAGAGTGGACAGCTGTTGACCCAGCTCTACAAGAAGACTCTTTTCTACCATGGTTACTGTCTCAAAGCTAGATTTCTGAAGGGGGCAGGATTATACCCATCAGGGGAATTCTGTCAGTGGGCTTCCACTGAGGGGTATACTCCTGCCCCCTTCAGAAATCTAGCTTTGAGACAGTAACAAAAGGATCAGAAAAGGATCTTCTTGCAGGGTTGGGTCAACAGCTGTCCACTCCTCCAGTTGAATCTCTGGCAGTGCTGTACTGATGGGGTGAAGGGCTTTATGTATTTATTCAATAAATGAGAATCTCCTATGCTAGTACAGTGTAAACACGGAATCCCCGCACTCAGAGCCTGTAGTCTCAGAGACTACAAACATGTGCAACTGTTTTCTCAGTGTAAAGTGCTATGAGAAAGTAATAGGATTGACCTTGTACAGGCCAGCGGCAGAGACAGGAAGGGTCTGAGGTGAAAAGCAAAAGGAGATGCTGCATTCTAAACCTAAAGAACTGCAAACGCTAAGAGAATGGAGGGAAAGTAGTTCAGCAAGATGAAACGGATTCATCTTGGACACCTTCGGACACAATGGAATGGTACTGGACAGCATGTGACTGCTGCCCGTGAAGAGCAACGAGGAGCCCATCACCAAGCCCAGGCAAGAGGATGGCTCTGCATAGAGCAGGGTTAGGGGGGCAAAGCAGACAGGCTCCAGAGACCATTAAGAGGTGGCGTTCAAAGGGAGTGGCTGGTATTTGGGCTACAGGAAAAGAGCATCTAGGGCAGTGATGGTGAACCTTTTAGCTTTCAGTGGTAACACAGCCCACTGTGGCACGCGTGCCATTGACTCACCCCTCTCCTCCCCCCACTGAAGGGAATGGTGTTCTCTTTTAAATCTATGTAAAATGATTGTGTACTCTTCAGATGCATATAAACAGTGAAAGTTGGTCTCAAGGTACTTTTATTAAGAGACCTGGCACTTCCACAGAGAATAATCTCTAAAATTTCCCAAGTCATTGGATTCCAAATTACAACTAATTCATAAAAAGGAAATGGGACATACTATCCATAGAAATAACGATGCAGTTTTCAGAAGGATGCAGCAAGTAGAAATTTATCTCCCACGACATGAAAGAATTGAAGTATCTAAATGGCATGTTGCCTTCAAACAATTCAAACGGGCTTCTTAGACTCAAAATATTTATGAAATTAGCAAATTCATTTCTACAAACTAGCCCATGGGATGCAACGTGTTACTAAGATGGCATACATA